>CM052662.1:91362558-91402556 GCA_028533165.1 Leontopithecus rosalia
TTTTATGCTGGTTTCTTCCCATCGTTGTAAATTTATCCTCCTGTCATCTTTGAAATTACCAGCTTTCAGTAGGTCTCTTGAGTGGACGTCCAAGATGTTAGTTCCCAGGGCCAGGAACAGCCGCGTTAAGACTGATGGTGTTTTTCTGCCCAGGCTTCTCCTGTCTGGCTTCCTCCTTGTGTCCGTAATAGGCGAGTCTGCCTTCCCGGAGCTCCAAACGTCGGTCAGAAGGGGAACCAGTCGCGTTCACTCTGCGCCGAGGTGCCTGCACAACTTCTGCGCCGGCCTCAGGAGTCAGCGCTGGGAACCCGCGCGGCTCCTCCGAACCCCGGTCAGACGGGGAGCCAGCCCCGCCTAGTCAGCTCCGAGAGCTGCCCTGCGGAGGTGCCGGCGAGACCACTGCCCTGCGTGGCTCCTCCACTGGGAATCTTCTGCTCCTGAGCGACCAGAATTTGTCTGAAAGTGTGGCGTCCTCTAGTTCTATGAGCTTGAACTGCGAGCTGCAATCCCGAGATGTTAGCGATCGGCCATCTTGGATCGTTCCCCCTATTTGGTTTGCTATACATCATCTTGTCAACTTTGTGGTAATATTGGCTTATTGTTCCCATCCTAACACTACTAATGACAGCTACCATCTACTGAGTACTTGTCAGTTACCAGGTACTGGGCTAAGGGCTCTGCATGTTTTATCTCAGTGCATCCCGACAACAAACTTACAAAGTAAGCTTTATTAGTTCCATTCTGTAAATGAGAAAATGGAGACACAGAAAAGTTAAGAAACTTGCCAAAGTTCCCATAAACAGTAAATGGTGGAACCAGAATGCAAGCTCAACTCTGTCTGGTTTTTAAGTCTCTGCATTTAATCATCTCCTTACACTAGCTTCCCACCCTCCTCATCATTTTTTGTGTTTATCTATGTGGCTTTAGGGTGGCATGAAGGATCACCCTGGGTTCATATTATTCTGGAAAGCTATCTAGTTCTGTGCTTTTTCTACTTTCCTTTGAGGCTGGAGAGAGAAGATTCACTATGATAAGGCTGAGATCACCCAGTCGCCCAGCACTTTAGGCCTAGGTCAGCGTGTCAAATCTGCTAGACACCATTGTAGTGGTTGCCAGCGCTTTTGCAAAAATGTTCATTTTCTTTACTCTGGGCTTAGGCAAGACTGAACTTCTTGAATTCCTGTGGTTGAGTGAGATCTTGTAACTAGTTGTGACCTTTGAATTTTTTGTGGAAGTAACATGTGACAGACACTTCCAGGCTGGAGCCTGGAGCCTATTTGTGACTTTTTAGAGCTTTCTTTTCTCTTTGGTACAATAGCCAGCAGCATTCAAGATGGCGGCTACTCCATCATTGCGGCACTCCAGGTGACTACAGTAAGCAAACATTCTTGCTGAACTGTGATGAATATGTAGCTTTGGTAAAAGGCAGCCTTTATTATTTAAGCCACTGATATTTTAGAGTTGTTACTGCAACATAACCTAGTCTGTCCTGACTGATGCAATCAGGCAGCACATTGTGGACCATACAAGCAGTGCCTGAACATCAGGGTGAGCTGCCAGTGGACTGTGCCCATCACTATCATCAGTGTAGGGAGGAGAGAAAGAAAAAATGGAAGAGAGAGGGTGGCGGAGACGACAGAGACAGAGACAGAGACAGAGACTGATCGCTTCTGGCAGAACCTTTAGGAAGCTGTGGCTTTCACTGTGATGAAACATCAGGGAACCATGAGCAGTGTGACTGTGTCTTGCTCAGTGTTTCCAGAGCTGAGTAAGGTGACTGACACTTACTAAATATTGCTGGTTTACAGTATGTTGGACTATCATTGTATAAACAATAAAATAAAATACATGTTCTTGGAACATTTTACGTGGTTTTGGGATTTAATTCAGCCAAAATCAATCCAACTTTCCTAGTTAGCTCTTTAGTTGTTGCTAGTTTAATTCCTTTGCCTTTTGTCACTTATTAGTCCAAGGTTTCTGGCCCTGGGGTCTCAGGATACTGGGAATGTGTTGTTTTTTAAAGGGGGCCTTCCTGTGCCCTTTTCTCCATCAGAAATTAACCCATCCTTATGCTTCAAAATCAAGTGGGGAAGCACATTCATAGTCAAATAAGAGTTTTCACTCTAATTTAAAAATAAAGAAATAAATACTTTGTTTCAAATTTATGTTTAATCTGAAGAGCCACGATCCCTTCATGGAGTGCGGAGCTGCCTATGTAGGGGGATGGGTGGAGGTGACTCATTCTGTAGAGCAGCTGCTGCAGTCACCACACAGACAAGCCGCCAGACCCCACGGGCCAGGGGAAAAGAGAAGGGGAGAAGAAAAAGGAGGAACAAGTGCTCTTAGAGCAAAGAAACAGCCTTGCGCCTGCATGAGGTTCTGCAAGGTTGAATGGCTCTTGGGGTAATTCCCGTCTCCTTCTTGTCCGTCATTATTCCATAATTTCTTGCAGGAATCAGTCGCCAGCAAGCCGGGATCCGACCTTCAGTAGTAGGCTGTGACTTCCTGGAGTGCAAGCCTGATGTCTTATTCATCTCCCCACACTCCGTGCCTAGCATGGTGGAGGCCACGAATAGATGTTTGAGGAGCAAGTCACACCTCAAGAGCTGGGACCATCCTCTAAGTTACAACTAACAAAATGACCCCGAGGGGGGCCATTAAACTTCTGCCCGGCCCTAACTCACTTTTCAGTTCAGGCACAAGCTCATTTGTAGCTGCTCTCATCACTTATTTGATTCCTCTGCTTCCGACAAGTTGGTTTGGGGAAGAGTTCAGATAACTATGCCCACAGCTCCCATGTGCAGCTGGGAAGAATGTTTAAAACTGGCATCATTGCTGGGCACGGTGGCTCACGCCTGTAATCCCAGCACTTTGGGAGGCCGAGGCGGGTGGATCATGAGGTCAACAGATCGAGACCATCCTGGTCAACATGGTGAAACCCCGTCTCCACTAAAAATACAAAAAAATTAGCTGGGCATGGTGGCGCGTGCCTGTAATCCCAGCTACTCAGGAGGCTGAGGCAGGAGAATTGCCTGAACCCAGGAGGCGGAGGCTGCGGTGAGCCGAGATCGTGCCATTGCACTCCAGCCTGGGTAACAAGAGTGAAATTCTGTCTCAAAAACAATAAACAAAAAACAAAAATAACTGGCATCATTGAAGGAGTGAAGGCTAATAATGTTCAGTTCAGTGGAAGGATAATAGCTGGAATGCATAGTTCAGTGTCTGTCTCTGCCATCCAGGAGCTGGGACTTTGGAAGGTTTGCTTCTACCAACAGACCAGAAGACTAAAAAATCATTGCAGGCTCTAAAGGCCACAGTAAGATATGTTCTAAGACTTGAAATACAGTTTAAATAAGAGTTAACCCGCTAAAATCCACGCACAATTGATGTAAGTAGTCATCTCTGGAAGTAAAGCAAAAAGTCATTCATAAATGTGTGAGCCCAGAACTTAAGAAAACCCAAGAAACCAACCAAGGTCAACTAGGAGAAATCTTAGGGCAACCGAAAGGGCAGCACTTGGAACCCAAGCAGTTGTATGCTTACTGCTTGAAGAATGTCACAACGAGTCTGTCTGGGGAGTGGGGTGGGTAGGAAGAAACGATCAGCTTTCAAAGTGAAGAAAAAGGTGGGGTGTTGCAGAGGCGAACGGTAAAGCCACTCAGGCCCGATAACAGCTCTGGACAGTCTTCTTGCCCTTGGCTTGCTGAGAGGGTCTAAAGCATCTCAATGGAGAGACGCTTCCCAAGCTCAATTCACTACCTGCGTTCTGAGGCAATGTGCGGATCAGACCAAGGTGAACAACCAGTACTCTTACCAGTTGTATTTTTCTGTGTAAATTAACAAACTGGCCTCTCTCTCTCTCTCTCTCTCTCTCTCTCTCTCTCCCCCTCTCTTTCTGTGTGTGTGTGTGTGTGTGTGTGGGTGTGTGTGAGCGCGCGCGCACACGTGCACGTGGCTTGGAGTCTGTGTCAGCACCTGGGACATGGAAGACGCTGTTCTAATCACGTCAAGAGAGTCAGGATCTGGAGTCTAAAAGGACAGTGATGAGTCTCTGAGGCCAAAGCCATCAGTTGGCCTTCTCTGTATCTTTCTGTGTCATAGGCTGAACTGCCCACTTTCAGGCACAACAGCAGATACTCTTCAAAGACGGTAGCCATCCCTTGGCTTCCTACCAAGACTATACTTCTCTCCAATGCTCTCAAACATTTTTGACTATGGGGAAAGTCCTATGTCTAACTTACCTCATCTTGTATTATATAAACTACCCCCTCAATGCCACATTTCAGAGTTCTTCAGGCTTGCAAGGTGGACTGTGATCGCCGGCTGTGAGCCTTAGACCCTTGTGTGTGTCTTCATCCCAGCCGCGGGACTTCTCCTGGAATTTTACAGCAGACTGTCTTTCTTGGCACTCTGTTCAACTCTGCAAATGTGCATTGTCTCCACTGTGTGCTGGCTGCACAAAACACCTCTAATCCCTTCAGATAAAAGTTGCTACCAAAAGCAGGAAGTGCCTATAAAGATGGAGGGGTCAGCTCTAGGGGCTGAGGTCTGCAGAAGCCACGTTTTCACTGGGAAACATACCAGGGTGGGAAGGTGAGATCTGTAATGATGGAGTGGCCTGCTCCTAATTAAACATTCACACCACAGGATGTAGTAAGGCCCACCAGAAGCTCTTTCCTCACAAACACACACAAAGCTTTAAAATGGTTTTGCAGTGATAGCAACTGCCTTTGCTCTGCTCACAAGCCTGGCCAAGAGCTCAGGCTCCCTCTGTGATGACAGGAAAAAGGGGTCTGAAGGGCCCAAACTCAATGCATAGGCAGACCCTCCAGGGGAATTTGAGATTGAAGAGTGCTCTGTAAAGGCTCTTCTGTCCCCAAACCTCTCTGCTGTGGAAATGATGCCTGCAGTTATCCAGCATCAGGAACTTGCACCTGGACTGGAAAATCGGGACCCTTGGCTGGAAAGTATTGAGAGGGGAGAAGTGGGTTTGGCCCCAGAGAAAGAGCTCAGAGACAGCAGCAAAGAACAGGGGTAAGATCAAGAGCAACTCAATGAGATGACAAGGGCCACCTAATTCATGGGTAAGAACAAACCACAAGTGGGGAGAAGAGCACAGAAAAGGAAAATAGCTGAATTCAAGCAAAAGAAGCATTTCTGTGGTTTTGCCTACAACTCAGTTGTAGTCACAGGTATCATATTTTAAAAGTAAAAACTATCTCTGTCATCTACTGTTCATGACAACTCAAAAATAATTTAACTCTACATCCCTTATTTTTAAGGGAAAAATAACTGAACGCAGTAAACTGTATTCTTTGTTTACAGGACTCTCCTTTTAATTTTGATACTAGACTTTTCAGCCAAGAATATTTGTCCTAAAGCTATTTAATAAAAGAGTTAGTTGAAGACATCACGACAGGTTGCTGACAGCTACAGCTGGTTCTTTAAGGCAATGCCCATGAGTGGAAATGCTAACACATACTCACGGATACAAACTTACTCAGAATTGCCTTCAGAAAGATGCAATTTATGGTGGTTAGGGCAACAGAAGGCCACATTATGTGAAACACAGGTGTACAAAACAAAACAGAAACAAGTCATTATTAACTTTGGTGACTCATAGGATCTTCCAGGTATTTTCAGCGTCTGACAAAGACACAGAGTGTGGCATTTAGATTAGCACAGAGAAGGCACTCTCTCCAGTAAGGTTACTGAGTTTTATGTGGCATCTTAATCGCCTGCCCTCCTTCTGGCACTTCCCTGTGGAAGGGTGATGACAATCTGCCCATTCCCGTCATCAGGGACAATGATCACGCTATTGGTGAAGTTGGTCCAGGTGATTGTGGTGGCACTCATAGGGGTAACAAGCAGCCATAAGAAACAACTTCAGTTTTCCCACTTACTAACGGAGATTAAGCATCCCACTTAGGAGTGATGCATAATCTCAACCTGCTTCACTAGAAGAGGGTCTCAACATGTAACTAAAAGATGTACACCTAGCTAGATGTGGAACAAAAAGAAATATACCTAGCTAGATGTTCTGTGGAAAGGCATGATACGAAGTATTGCAACTGCTGTATTACGTTAAGAAACAAGTAACTCTAGGCCCTGAAAGGTTTTATGTAGAAGTGCATTCAAGAGTTTCATTTTGAATCTCATGAAAGCATTCCTCACTTCTTAGGTACAGCATGGGTCTTAATTGAAAAAAAGTGAAACTACCGTGTAAGCATTCCTAGAGTCTGGTCTAAGAGGTAATGCTGAACGAAGCTCTTGTTCAGTCCTATCAGCTATACTCTCATTCTGCAGGTTCCTTGTCTGCACATCTTTGTTCTCCCCTTTCCTCTGGAAACCTGTAACCCCTCAGAGTGAGTGAGTGTGTGTGCGTGTGTGTGTGTGTGTGTGTGTGCATGCTCACGCCCACTACCTCTTGTCTGCTGGGGACCCAGTGGGTTCAGGTCTCAGGAGGAGCACAGAAGCTGTGCCTGCATTGTCCAGTGAGGCTTTGATTTCTTTTGTTCTTGCTGCTGGAGCCTCCTTGGCTGATTAAGTCCAAGGTTTCTCCCAGGTTTTGTTGGCCCATGAATGGAGCCTCTTCAGTGCTCACTGGAGTGCCGTATCATGGATACTTCCTCCACCTGCCTCCCTCCCTCGCGCGGCCCAGTGGAGCTGATGGATTAATCCTGTTGTGTGCTTGTAAGGCTCACAGGCAGAAATGTAAGCTGGGGTAGAAAAAGACGGCTCTGATTGGATGGGACCACAGAGACCTTCCTTCTAGAGTCAGTACTCCTCATTTTACTTAATTAGGCTCCGAGAGGTGCAGGGCAGAGCAGCGAAGGGCCTGACCCAAGTCTCTCAGCTGGCTGGGGCAAGCCTTGACTTTCCCAGGGTTTTCTTCTCTACTCGTAGTACAGGGCTTCTCAGAGGGAAGCCTCCAAGATTTTTTTTTTTGCTCTTGCTATAAAACAGTAAGATTGTATCTAGATAGAGAATAATAACACTGTTCTTACAGCAAAGTGAAGGATTTGCTGAATAAAATCAAAGATCTTTCTTAAGGGAAGTGAAGGGAATCTGTAGCACTTTCTAGTAAGAGTCAGAAAACTGCCTTGTTTGCTTTGCCTATAATTTTTATCTTCCGCCATACCCTCCAGTCTCACATATATGTCCCCAGACCACTGAGTCTGTGGATTGCCTGTCTCCAGCACAGGAAGAGACGGTGGCTTACGACAATTTTCCTCTTTAGAGACATTTTACAGCATTCATGTCACCCTGACATATATGCTTATTTGTCTGACTGTCTGCCCTTGCTAAATTATAGGCCTCATTAGGACAGAGGTTTTGTTTTGTTCACTGATGTGTCCCTCTCCAATGTCTATAATTGGAGTCTACATCAGAGTAAGCACTCACAAAAGGCTCACAGCACAGCATATTGGGAGGCTGAAGCAGGAGGATCGCTTGAAGACAGAAGTTTGAGACCATCCTGGGCAACAGAGCACGACGCTTATCGCTACAATAATTAATAATCATAAATTAGTCAGGTATGTTGGCACACACCTGTAGTATTAGCTACTTGGGGCTGAAGTGGAAGGATTGCGTGAGTTCAAGACTGCGGTGACCCATGATTGAGCCACTGCTTGAAGACAGAAGTTTGAGACCATCCTGGGCAACAGAGCAAGATGCTTATCGCTACAATAATTAATAATCATAAATTAGTCAGGTATGTTGGCACACACCTGTAGTATTAGCTACTTGGGGCTGAAGTGGAAGGACTGCATGAGTTCAAGACTGCGGTGACCCATGATTGAGCCACTGCACTGAAGCCCAAGAAACAGAGGGAGACTGTTTATTGAAAAAGAAAAAAAAAAAGAATGAGTGGATGAATAAATAAAATCTATATTCCCATGCATTGGCACTGAAAATGGAAAACAGGAAAAATAAAAACATTGGCTAAATGGGGGGGGGGGAAAGACCTGCACCTTCTTAGCTGTGAATCCTCTCTGACTCCTTTCCCTTCCCTGACCCCCGCCAGAACTCCAATCACTGGCTTCCCTTTCTTCTCAAAACAACCTGGCCCCTCATCTTCACAAGAGACCATCAAAGTAACACCTTCTGGAAGGCATTTTAGAAACACTGTAAGTCTGAAGCTAAAAGGAAAAGTCCCTATTAGTAGAATTAAAGGGATTTGCTAACGGACGGGAAATAGGACCTTTGCGAGCCCATTATAATCCAGCTTGTTCATAGCCTTGGAATACTACTGACCACTCAAACGAAATTCCTAGGAATTCTTGCCTTTGAATGTGGAATGATGACCAGAGAATGGACAAACTCATCTGCAAACGACAGTCCTGGAAAGTATATAAGAAAAATACACCACTCTTATGTTGACATTCCCGGTGTAAATTGGCAAAGTCCTTGAAAATGCAATTCGGCACCACACTGTGAGAGCCAAAACATATTTCAGCCACTTGATCCAGACATCTTACTATAGGAATTTATTCTAAGATAATCATAAAATAATCAAAAAAAGGACAAAAGCTTTTTGCACAAAAAGTGCATCGTCATATTAAAAAAAAACTAAAAGTGTGTATTTGGATTGTTTGTAACACAAAGAATAAATACTTGAGGGGACAGATACTCCATTTAATATGATGTGATTATTACACATTGAATGCGTGTATCAAGTATCTCATGTACTACATAAATATATACACCTACTACGTACCCACAAAAATTAAAAATAAATTTTTTAAAAAAGTACAATTTTTAAAATATATTATTTCTAGTAGTTAACAGCTTGGAAAAAAATTCAATGATGAGTAATAGAACAAACCCACAATGTAAATCCTACAATGACACTTCTGAGTTACATCGTATCTGAGCTACTTAATAGCTGTGATGACTTGGGTACAGTATTTAACATCTTCCAGTTTCAATTTCCTTTTCTGTAAAATTCTGTTTCTGCAATAACAGCACCTACTTTATGAAGCTGTGAGGATTAAATAGCATCATTGCAGACAGTGTACTTGGCGTAGTGCCTGGCAGAATGATCACTTATTGTGGCTATTCTTTTAAAAGAGAGCATTATATCTTTGTGGCCCCAAACATGCAAATCTCTGAATATTCTAGTAAAATAACTATTACAGAAACCATATTGAGGTAAGTATACATCTTCCTATCAGTACAGGTTTGGGATTTGACTCCAAATAGGCAAAGTAGTTTTGCCCAGAGGTTGCCTCACATTTGTATCCCAATTAACAAAAATAAAAACCCTTGGCTTTGGAGAATAGGGTGGATAATTCCTTTCTTTCAACTGTTTTGCCTGGGTACGTTCTGTGGAAGGAAGAGAATTGTGGTGGAATGGGAAAGGAAAGGGGTGAAAGGGGTCCAATTAATGAGATCGTTTCTTCCCTGGCTTTTCAGCTGTTTTTGAACTTGTTTTTAACCATGGAGCCCTCACAAAGCTTTTACCCACTCCCCTTCTCCCCTCCTCTCAACTCCCAGTTCAAGCCTCTGGGCCATAAAAGATCAGATCTGATGCTATTGCCGAGTTCTGCAGATCTGGACTCCTCAAAGATCAGGAGATGCCTAACTGGAGAATCTCTGGGAACCATCATTAAGGAGAACTGGTCTTGGATTTTGAAAAAAAAATAGTACATCGGTTCAATTTGCAAAGCATTCTTCTTTTCCGGCTTGCTCTTACCCCTTTATTTACCTTCTGCAGATTAGGCTCCAAATCTGGGATTTTTCTCTTTGTAACTGTTCATGGGATGGTAATTTGATCTTCTTGGCTCATGGTCTGTTTATTGTTGAGAAAAATGGTGTGTGTGCACGCGTGTGTATGTGTGTGTGTTTGTGTATGTGTGTGCGTGTGTATGTGTGTACGTGGGTGTATGTGTGTGCGCGTGCATGTATGTGCACGTTTGTGTGTGTGCGTATGTGTGTGTTTGTGTATGTGTGTGCGTGTGTGTATGTGTGTACGTGGGTGTATGTGTGTGCGCGTTTGTGTGTGTGCGTGTATGTGTGTGTGTGCGCGTGCATGTATGTGCACGTTTGTGTGTGTGCATGTGTGTATGTGTTTGTGTATGTGTGTGCGTGTGTGTATGTGTGTGTACGTGGGTGTATGTGTGTGCGTGCGTTTGTGTGTGTGCGTGTGTGTGTATTTGTGTATGTGTGTGCGTGTGTATGTGTGTGCACGCGCATGGGCACGTTGGTCGGTGTATTTGCACTGAAGTTCCTAGGGTTGCCCCTGATGCTTGTGAATTTATGTCCGTGGACAATCAGGGGTATATTATTCTTGGGTTTAGCTTGTGCGTCTTGAGCCGTAAATATCTGTTGACATTTGTATATTTGAGTATTTGGACATATTTGTATCAACTTTTGTGTTAGCCAAAAAGAACAGCCTGCCAAAAGAAGCAATATGTTTTCTACTAAAGGGTTTCTAGGATGCTAGAACCCCCCACATGAATGAAGAGGAGCTTGTGCTCTGCAAGGTAACAGTTACACACCACACACTTTCTGGACTATCTGAGAAAACAGGCAAGGCTGTATTTCATGGGCCCCAGGTACTTTTGCCTTCATGCACACTTGGGAAGTATTAAAAATTATCTTTTACAAGTCCATTGCTATACATTATATTCATCATTCTTTGTTTTGATTTTATGATAAATTAAAACATGTTTGTGTGCCCTTAAAAAAGAATGGTGGGGTCCTGGCCCTGTGCTGGTGGATTCTGGCAGATGTCAGCCTGGGGCCAGGACACGTCTCGGGGAGGGACTGTGGTGAAGGGCCCAAGATCTTTCCCACAAATGCTGCACTGCAGTAGCCTTTCATTTCCAATATCCAAGAGATTAGGAATTTCTCCTATAAAACCAATGACTGACACTTCTTGTTCACCAGCAGGAAATAAGCATATTGCAGTGGTTAAGAACAGGGTTCTTCAGCCAGCCAGACTCTGAAGTGAATTCCACTCACTACCTATGTGCCCTTGGGCAATCATTTAACCTCTCTGAGCCTCAGTTTCCTCATCTATAGAATGAGGAAAACAATATGTACCTCACAGCGTTGGAGAATGAACATAAAATGCCTTAGCGCAGTGCCTGGCTCTTCAGGGGCCATGTGCTAAGTAGCAGCTGCTGTAATATATTTCTTTCTCATTCCATTTGGGGGCTTAGGTGCAACATGGATTTGGTCACTTGGTTCAAAGTGCAATTAAATGTTGGGGTAGATGTATACCCAGGTGGATAAAAATCAGATGGTCCTATGAGAAAAATTCACTTGATGCCGTCAGACACATTGACTAGCTCTTTACAAATCCAACAGGCAGGGAAACACGCTGGTTCTCAATCTTTTCCAGCTGAACTTTTGGCCCATTCTTTTGCTCCAAGGAACATCCATGTTCCTTCCCTGGAACCCAACAGCTCATTATCACGTTTTCATCTTTCGGATTTTCCCCCCACTGCTTCTCGCACTGAAGTTAAGGTTTTCCATTACAGTCGATCTGTCTCATCAAATCTAAGTTTCTTGTTTCTCTCAATATTTCATTTTTCTTCATCCTTGCATTTCTAAGTAACACTGCAAGGTAGTAACAATAACCTGTTTTTGTATGTTTGCTTGTTTTTGTTTTTTACAAATGAGAAAACTGAACTTCATAGTGCATTTGAAACTATAAGTTTCTTGTGCCAAAAGCTTAGCATGCTTTTTTCATTAATTAGGTCTATAGTCTCTTACCTACAATTTCCAAATCTAAAAAAGAGCTCTAAAAATCACAGAATGTTTTCCTGAAAAACTCTTTTGGTAAAAAAGACCTGGCCTTGGTCGGTTGCAGTGGCTCGCACCTGTAATCCCAGCACTTTGGGAGGCCCAGGAGGGTGGATCATCTGACGTCAGGAGTTAGATCAACCTGGCCAACATGGTGAAACCCTGTCTCTACTAAAAATACTAAAATTAGCTGGGCACGGTGGTGCGTGCATGTGATCCCAGCTACTCAGGAGGCTGAGGCAGGAGAATTGCTTGAACCTGGAAGGTGGAGGTTGCAGTGAGCCGAGATCATGCCACTGTACTCCAGCCTGGGTGACAGGGCAAGACTGTGTCAAAAAAAAGTTGGGGTGGAGGCAGACCTGGCCTGTACTGATGTGATGCTGATTAGAATGCTCATTTATCTCAGTTAGTGTGATCGATAAGTTAGGGCTTCCCAGTGCACTGCATTTTCTGCTATAACATGTTATTAAAGTTTAAAAAAGAAGCAATGAGCCCCAGACCAGAGGAATCCCTATCAGCTGAGCCACGTAGAGCTCCATGTGTCCTAGCAGTGACTGTACAGAGCATGTTGGAACTCTGAACCATTACCCAGAAGCTCAGCCAAAGCAATATTCCATGTGAGCTGATAGTGGGTTTCCCATCCAGGTCCCTGAAGGGCTGATGTGAACTGGCTAAGCAATTCTTCCCAATAAGCAGACCCAGGCCATGCAGTGTAAAATAAATCTCCCAACTTGGCTATTGAAGGGGAGAAGATTGAATCCTGCTGCTGACAAAGGGGCCCACTGGGACAGTTCATGCAGAAAAGCAAGAGTGAAACAGACGGCTAAGTGTTCTTTGTTTAGGATACCAAAATGTTTGAATTTCATGAGTCAGCACATGAGCATGTAGTTGTACCTATCAATAACAATTCCTACCCTGCTCTTTAAAATGCAAGGATGGACAGAGGGTTATACTGGGTATTCAGAATGGAACTATAAGAACTATAAGGGATCAGGGAAGAGAGAGAGAGAGAGAGAGAGAGAGAGAGAGAGAGAGAGAGAAAGAGAGAGACAGCCTCTCTGGTCTCTGAGATTTGGAAACCTGACAAGAAGGTGACATGGGAAAGGGCTGATAAGGTTGAATCTGGAGATTTCTGGTGGAAACCAATTGCCAGACTCTCATCTGTGAGGCCCAAGAAGGGCTCCTCTTCCTTAGGGAACTGTAGGAAGTGAATCTCTATGAGCCTGGAATATACAAACATGTACTAATGATCCCTTCAGACTGCTGGTTGTAAGTCAGCAAAGTCTGAATATTCTCATCCAGTGGAGAGAAAAATAAGTGAAAAGGGAGCATTTTAGCCATAAATTCCTCAAAGCACCACCAGCTTCACATCTCAGCTTCCATCCCTGTTCAAGAAATGACTGAGGATAGGTATTTGACTTCCCCCTGCTTGGGGATGTCATTTCCATTTAGATTTTGCCTTCAGTGAAATGATACAATCCATCCCTCACCAGGACAGAAATATCACTTTTCAGACCAGAACAAGGCCTAATCTAGGCCCTGGAGCTTTGCAAATGTATGCTAAATATCTTGTCTTTTATTTCTTGTCCTTGACTCCATTGAGGGTGGGGAAGATTGAGAGAGAAGGCTCATATGAAAGGTGACAATGTTAAATGTGGGTGCTTTATTATTCATTAGGTTCTCTTGTCACTTAGATGAAAAGGTACAACCAGAAAGCCTTTCCTTTCCAACATCTTGAAGCCCACAAAGGCACTTAGATGCCATCAGAAGCAGCTGCCATTGATGGACCAAAGGGTGTTCATAGCTGGAGAATTAGAGATTTGGAAAAGAACCCTGGATGTTGTCAAATGCTACTCCTCTAATTAAGGAATGAGAACAATTGATGCCCAGAGAAGCCAAGAGACATTCTTAGTTGGTGGAAGAAATGCAGATTAAGAAACCACATATTTCATCTGTCTGGCCATAGGCTCAATCTGGTATCTTGGTGTAGCCCAGGCTCTGGTACCACTAACTACATCTAATATCAAGTTCTTCTCCATATCAAGGGAATAGAGTTCACCAGCACAGTCTCTTTTCTCATACATAAAATGAGGAAGTTGGCTAATGCCAAGTCGGCAGAGATAGGGGCACAAAGGACCCTCATGTACCACTGGTGGGAATATAGACAGCACAGCCATTCTGGAGCGCAATCTGGCTGTACTTAGTCAAATTAATATTTGCAAATCGTATGACTCTGGATTTCAATCCTAGATATGATAGCCCTATGAAATGCTGACAGTGTTCCACAGGGGATAGTATGAGCGTGCTGCTTCTGTGCTGCTTTTGGTTTCCAGGAGTAAGGCCAACCTGGCAGGTTTTGGGAGTGGACAGAAAGCCCTCCTTGCAGGGCTAAGCAGCAATGAGAAGTGACAGATGAGATGAGTACCTGAAGCATGCATGGTCTCAAACGGGCACTCCAGGGGGAAGAAAAGTAAAACACAGGATGTGATATAGACCATATTTCATCAAATGTAAATACCACCGATTGTTCAATGGACTATCATATATTGTACCAAGAAAAAGAAAAAAGCTCTGCCAATTAAATGATGATGTACCATTTATTGTAGGATGAATCCTGACTTCAGAGATTCAAATGTGAAAAAGTGTTAAAATCCATTTATGTAAAAAAAACATGTGCACAGAATAATATATTTTGCAAGAACACATTGAAATACACACTAAACACCTTGCACAAGGGTTGTGGAGATGAAATGGGAATGGCATATGGGAATAGGAGAGACTAAGCAAACAAATGGAGGAGCTTAGCATGAAACAAAGATAATCAATGGTTAACTAGCAGCCACTGTGGGTGAAAAAATGAGAAGGCATGTAATATTAATAACACGTGCTCCAAGGGTCTGTGGTGAGCACTAGCCAAGATAACCCAGTCATAGCCACAGCATGGAGGAGGGTTTACAAGTTGTTTCTACTCTTCATCTTTGTATTTGAAGGTGCTGTCCAGGATAAGAGTTAAAGGAAATGCCTCAACGTTCTGAGCATGATTTACCTCCTTCAAATACAGGAAAACATGAGTTTGCCTCATGTTCAAGTGTCAATAAATATGGAAAACAATAAGCAGTCTTTTGCTTTTCTGACAGCAGAAAGCCGTTTGATCATTTGTTTGTATGTATGTATTTGCGATGGAGTCTTGCTCTGTCTTCAGGGCTAGAGTGTGGTGGTGTGATCATGGCTCACTGCAGCCTTGACTCACCAGGCTAAAGTGGTCCTCCACCTCAGCCTTCCCAGTAGCTGGGACTGCAGATGCATGTCACCATGCCTGGTGAGCTTTTTTTTCTTTTTTAATTATTTGTAGAGACAAGGTCTCACTATGTTTCCAAAGCTGGTCTCATACTCCTGAGCTCAAGTGATCCTCTTGCCTGGACCCCTCAAAGTTCTGGGATTACGGCATGAGCCACCGTGCTCAGCCTCTGATTATTTGTTTAGAAGGTTTTAAACATCACAGTCAGAGGGAGGATGATGACAATGATAATTATGAATAAAAACCAGTGTTTGGGGAATACTACATTTCTGGAAGTTCTTTGGGTGGTTTTCCAACTTCTCTGGAGTAACAATACAAAATCAGTCCAAGAAGCAAATAATAACCAAGCAAAGACTCTGCGGCGGACCAGCAGCAAATGGGTTAACTTCCCCTGAAGAAGCTCATCCATTACTGAAGTGAATAGCACATTCTGCCTCAAAATAGGCAGCACTTTCTTGAAGGAGCATCAAGGAAAGGACACTGCTCCACTTAAGGTGCTCTGGGAGGGAAGAATGAGGACTGATGGGGGCGATGAAATGTATACAAACCACAGCTTTCAATAACGTCTTCTGCTTCGATTCCAAAGGGAAGTATAAGGTCTGCTTAGGAACTCAATTAGACCGCTAATAAATAGAGCAAGGAACTCTCCCCTTCCCAAAATGAGTGATGACTCGGGCTTGAGGTCAAAAAAGAACTTCATCTTTAAAAGTCAGACAATGGCAAAGAAAAATCTTAATAGAAGTGGACAAAGTGAGTCACACCACAAGCTTTCTGCCCGCACAGGCAGCCCTGTGACCACGTGGCCACCGACAGAAGCGCTACGGACATTGGTGTCATTTTTTTCCTAGCACAGAGCACTATTCTGGATTGTCTGCACTAAGGGACGTTTAATAACCACAGGTTGCCACCCACACTACCTGGAAATCCGATATGTGCCATTAAGAGGTATGAAAGACAGAGGACGAGTATGGGGTCTAGGCCTCGGCCCCTTTACCAGGGAACAGGGATTGGGAAAGACGCCCTAGAATCTCCTTTGTTTCCTTTCCCTTGCTTTGCTCTCACGTTTCAGCAGAATGGCTGTTTCCCACTGGGTAAGGACTCTCTAGGGTCTCTCCAAGCTCAAGAGTTTTATCGTTAATCATCTGGGGCACAGTAGAAGAGGCATCATACATTCACAAAGTGTCATTGGACATAACTAAGGAAAAGTTGTTTTCCTTACATTTCTATACTAAAGACACTCAGGGGAAATTAAGCAATTAGTATTTAAATCCACATAATGACTATTTCTTTTAGTTCCGAAGGTTTTGCATTGTTTTCCCTGGTGAGGATGGTCATAGCTGGTTCTGAGGGTGCAATCCAGCCGGGAAACAACTCTACTTTTCAGGGCAAATCAGCAGGGCCTGCTGGAAAAAGGGACGCATCCGGGTAACTCACCATTTACTCATTCGCTTCCTTTTTCCAGACTCAGAGACTATTAAGGCTGGAAAGGACCTTACAAATTACTTGGTTAGTGGTTTCCAACGTGAGGTCTTTGAACAGGTAGGGGATCCTCAAAGGCAAAAGAAAAAAAAGCTTTTCTTCAATAATTTTCAAAGCCTAAAAGGGAATCATACCCTTAGCTTTTTAACAAATTTCCCAACGCATGATGCTGCGAAGCAGTTCAGTTGATGGCACCACTAACTCGTGAGCCTTTGAGGCCCTAGTTGGCTGATGATGACATCATGGCAAAAATATAGGAATGGCAGGTATTAGAGATAAAAACTCACTTTGAGTTCAGCAGCTGAGATTCTCAGTGGGTTGTGACAAGTTATGTAGAATGAAAGAGTGGGTGGAACTTTCCGAAGCTCCTGAGGCAATCAATGAACTTTCTCCCTCTCAGTTCCAATAAAGTCCCTGAATGAGTGAATATTTAAACTTTTTTTGTTACGGTCCAAAGTTAAGTTTGAATCGGCGGCATTCCACTTTTTCACAGTTTTATTCTGCTTGGATAGGATGCTGAAGAAGGAATATGAATGTGAATATCCTGCTTTTCCCAGTTTTTCTTGGAGACTCAGAATTTGCCCCAAACCTTAGAATGGAATACAGACATGTATGGACTCAGCCCCTTTTTATTTTACAGGAATAGAGCAGACACCAGGCCCCAAATCTAAACAGTCCCCCTATTATTTCTAAACAGTCTGTTACTGATATATTAAACGGTGTTAAAGATTCAGGGGTTTCCTTTGACAGTGTCAAGCAGGCACCTGCAGTAAGCGCTACACAAAATCCTTAGAGGATTGCTCTGTTAAACACACTATCTCACCAAACTTGAGTCCATAGAAAACAATTTTTTTTTTTTTGAGACAGAGTTTCCCTCTTTTTGCCCAGGCAGGAGTGCAGTTGCGCAGTCTCGGCTCACTGTAACCTCTGCCTCCCGGGTTCAAGCGATTCTTCCTCTGCCTCAGCTTCCTGAATAGCTGGGATTACAGGCACGTGCCACCACGCCCAGCTAATTTTTGTATTTTTAGTAGAGACGGGGTTTCACCATGTTGACCAGGATGGTCTCCATCTCTTGACCTCGTGATCCACCTGCCTCAGCCTCCCAAAGTGCTGGGATTACAGGCGTGAGCCACTGTGCCCAGTCGAAAACAAAAATTTTTAATATTGGAGTCCATATGTTTATAGGTGTGTATATAAGAAAGGAGGTTGTGACTAAGCAGGAAGGTTAAAGGAACAGCAGAGCTGGCCACAGCGACTCTGGAGGCTGAGGCAGAAGGATCACTTGAGCCCAGGAGTTCAAGGTTACAGAGGGCTAAAATCATGTCACTGCTCTCCAACTTGGGTGACAGTAAGAGACCCTGACTCAAACACACACACACACACACACACACACACACACAACCAAAGAAACCCCTGGGAGAATCTATTGCTAGACTGTGTTCTTCTATCCATCCTGTCTGGGAAACCATTTCTGTTCATTTAAATGCTCTTGACCATCTGGGAAGATAAACTGTTCCATAAAGGCACTATAAGGCTAAGAGACATGACAATAAGGCAATAGAGTTTCTCAAAAATTTATCTGATGCAGAGCCTCAGGTGGCTGGGGCCATGTAAAAGAGGCTCACTATGAAAGTGAATCTTTATCTTGAGGACTGTTCAAGCTTGAAAAGTTTACACAGCTCTTAGGGAAATGTTCAAGAAAAAACTGAGCCCCCTCTTACACAGCCACTTTATTTCTATGCGATCTAACCATTCTCGGTCCCACTAAGATTTCCAGAACACTTGAAAATCCAGAAACAAACAAACAACCATAAGAGAAAGGCCTTTAGTCTGGCCAGGCGTGGTGGCTCACGCCTGTAATCCCAGCACTTTGGGAGGCCGAGGTGGGTGGATCTCTTGAGGTCAGGAGTTCAAGATCAGCTTGGCCAATGTGGCGAAACCCCATCTGTACTGAAAATACAAAAATTATTGGGATGTGGTGGCTCGGGCCTCTAGTCCCAGCTACTCAGGAGGCTGAGGCAGGAGAATCACTTGAACCCAGGAGGTGGAGGTTGCAGTGAACTGAGATCATGCCACTGCACTCCAGCCTGGTGACAGAGTGAGACTATCTCAAAAAACAAAAACCACCACCACCACCACCAACAACAAAAAAGAAAGGCTTTTAAAGATAATTACTATGTCCTGAGAAGAAGCAAAAGGATGAGAATAGAACCCAATATCAAGAGCGCAAATGTGTGAAGGGTGCACCCCTAAAGAACTTACTCATGTAACCAAATACCACCTGTGCCCCAGTAAATTGTGGGAAAAAGAAAGAAAGGAAAAAAAAAAAGAATGCAACCAGAAGGGACGTGCTAGCCATGACTGTTTGCTTCTCCCGGCTAGTTTGTGCTTTTAAAACTTATTGGGATGCACTTCACATACCGTTCTGCCATTTTAAATGGTACAGTTTAGTGGGTTATAATACATTCAGAAAGTTGTGCAACCGCCACCACTATCTAATTCCAGGAAATTTCTTTTCCCCAGAAAGAAATCCTATCCCCATGAGCAGTTTTTTTTTTTTAAGATAATCTCACTGTCCCTTAGGCTGGAGTGCAGTGGCACTATCATAGCTCACTATAGCCTCAAGTACTGGGCTCAAGGGATCCTCCCACCTCAGCCTCCCAAGTCGCTGGAACTATAGGTGTGCACCACCACACCTGGCTAATTTTTTTTTTTTTTTGTCGAGACAAAGGTCTTGGCATATTGCCCAGGCTGATTTCAAAGTCCTGGGCTCAAGTGATCCCATGAGCAGTCTGGTTGATTTGTATGTAGGCCTGCCTGAATATATACCACATTATTCATCCAGCGGTTCATTCAATCAACATGACTGCACACTTACTAAGCTCCAGGCCTGGGGTAATTTTCTCCTGCCCTTTGCAGCAGAGGCCTGCACAACACAGGGTCAAGGATTGCCTTAAGGAGCAGAGTCTTCTTTGGGGTTACGGCTGAGTCTGAGACTGCGGGAGAGAAGGGTGCGTCATTTATCAATGTCGTGGGGAAGGAATCGAGGCCGACAAAGTACACAGTGAGGTTATATGTTCTTCAGGAAGGCTGGCTGTGCCGTGTAGGTTCCTTTTTAAAAGTGCGTGGCTTTCAAGAGTTGTTACCTCCCCAGAGGAGGTGCTGGCCAGCAAATCAAATCCTGTACATTTTTAGACTCCTGTCCTCCACATTTCCTGCTCCGTGCACATCCAGCTGCAGAATTTCTTTCCATTTCTGAGCATTTCCATGTTCATTTCTTTCTCTTAGTTTTCTTTTGCATGTCTTTTTCCAATCATTCCTGCCCACCCCAACCCTGCCACCCCAGTGCCCCCATCCCCTGCAAGTCTCTTCTGTTTTTCTGGTCTCTTCTTTTTTCTTTCATTTTTCTTCCTTTTTACTACGCTTCGCCCTCACACTCAAGGTACCCAGCAGGCTTGGATGAGAGCGTCACACGGAAGGGACTGTTTGGATGTCAGAATCTTTGTCTCTTCTCTGTACACACTCCCCTTGGGGAGGGAGCCTCTCCTTTGCTGCATGCCATTATTTATAATTATGAAAATAGAAAATAATACTGATCAAACTTTTACTGTGAACCAGGCACGGTGCCAAATTCTTTTCAGACTTTATCTTATCGAAACCTCACAACAATCTAACGAGGCAGGTGCTATTATGACCTCCAGTTCACAGCTGGGAAAACTGAGTCTTGGCAGGATTAAAGCACTTGCTTGATATCCTCAGCTACTAAACAGCGGAAAGTTACCCACGGCCAGCTCTGTCTGACTGCAGGCCTCAGGTGTGACTTTGCAACACCTACTTACTTTCTGGGCTTCTATCCTTCCTCCAACCCACATCCCACTTTAAGCAAACTCCCTCACTCTTCCTAAAGTGAACTCTGCAGTCCAGATAACTTTCTTCCAGCTTTAGTGAGCTGGGGAATCCCTGGCATGAGCTCAGCTATGAGTTCTATGGAGCATTGTAACTGCTGGTACGAGGGCAATAAAATCTTAATAGTCTCGGCCAGGTGCAGTGGCTCAGGCCTGTAATCCCAGCACTTTGGGAGACTGAGGTGGGCAGGTCACGAGGTCAGCAGTTCGAGAACAGCCTGACCAACATGGTGAAACCTCATCTCTACTAAAAATACAAGAAATAGCTGGGCATGGTGGCGGGCACCTGTAATCCCAGCTACTTGCGAGGCTGAGGCAGGAGAATCGCTTGATCCTGGGAGGTGGAGGTTGCAGTGAGCCAAGATCACCCCACTGCACCCAGCCTGGGCATCAGGGTGAGACTCCATGTCAAAAAAAAAAATCTTAATGGTCTCCAGAGAAGATGGCTGTAAATTCTTCTGACGTCCCATGTTGGGTATAAAGGCGCATGCCTCTCTTCCCCCTCCCCTTTTTTTCTTCACTAACTGTCCCAGATTTCATGAAAGAGGCCATGCATTAAAGCAAGGCACAGAATCCCAGCAGCCTCCAGCTGCAGCTGGGGTTGTGTTTTGCCTATGAAATGTTCTTGAAAAACTTCAAGTTAACTCTGCTCAGGATCAGAGACACATAGCTTATGCTTTTGGGAAAACTATAGAGAAAGAAGAAGAGGCAGAGGAAAATTGCCAGTGAGGACAACAGAAGAGAAGCAGTGAATAGCTATGAACACACAAGGATACCCAGAAGAAAACTCTCTGAAATGATACCCAAGGGGCTCCGGGATTTTTCCTCTCAATTATTATCGTCCTGTTACCTGGGTCCTGACAAGCCAGCTGTGGTCTTTCTGAAAAATTCATTTGGCTGTCTTGAACTTAGCTGAGAGGTCTGAGAGGGAATAAACACTCATTTTCTTCCTTCTGGGATCAAGGGAACAGGTCTCAGGACACTTGGGGGGCAGTGCGTGGAGAGTAACAAAGGGGCCCCTTTCAGAGTCTCCTTTCTGCCCCAGCAATATCGTACCGTGTTTAGACAAACTGTCAAAGTGGGACAGGAACCTGGGAAAGTGACCACTGGGACAGATCTGGAGGGGGCCATGTGACCGCAGTCCTGGCCACTACGTCACAACAATGTTGCTTTGACTTCTTTCCCCAGGGAAGGGGAAAGTCCAGGAGACCCTGCGAGGCTGAGGCTTGGATAGGTAATGGAGGTGCACTATTGCATAGATAGGTAATGGAGATCTCAAGGACAGGTGAGACCCAGTGGGCCTGGAACTATGACCAATCGAACAAAAGGGTTTTATGTGTCCTGTGACATAAAACCCAAAACGCAATTTGTCTAAATCCCACTTCTTTCTTAGTTTCTAAATCCCTGTTCATTTCACAGGAAATTAAATGTGTTTATCAGATTCCTTTAAGCTTGCCTCATTGAAAGGTTAGGTTGGAGTTGGCTTATGTGCCAGGAAATACCAGGACTTTGGGTCTTTAATTAACTCCTAATACCTCTCTGATCAAAACTGAAGTACTGGCAGGGCCAGCAATAACTAGGCCTATCCTTTGCTGGCCAGCTGGACGAGGACACGTGTGCTACAGAATATGTATATACACACACACGCACTCCTGTGTCTGTGCGTCTGTGTGTGCGTGTGTGTGTGTGTGTGTGTGCGCACACGCGTGCATGTAAAGCAGAGGGAGAAGTTCAGCTGGGAGCCAAAGCAGAAAATCTTGAATTTGAGTCAAATGTTTAAAGACACACTGGCCATTACGCTTTTTGTTTCCTTTCTTCAGATGTCATTTTGGGATGGGGGAAATACGTGAATTTTTTCTCCTCTCTTCTTTTTGAAAGGCGTTCTTGAGGGCAGGAATTGTGTCTTATGCATTTCTGTCCTCTCAGAGCCTGGCAGAGTATCTGGTACCCAGTAGGTGCTCAGTAATTGTTTGTTAAATGTGATAGGTGCAGGACACGCTACCCCAAACACAGCACCTTAGAAATGAGAAAATCACAGAGGTAAGAAGTTCTCTGATCTATTTCCTTTCTAAAAAGTGAGGGCTAGCCATAAAAGAATTCTTCTCTGACCTGCCTCTCCTGAAAGCACATCATAAGACCCTCATATGCCAGATGTCCTGCCCTACACCTGGCAGAAAGGAAAGGAGACATGGAGATGTCAAGAAGACCCAACAAGCCTTACTAAGCTCTCCTAGTTTGGTCCCATTAGATCACACCCCCTTTCGTTCAATCACAGTTCAGCACGACTGTTCATTCCTTATCAGATCCAAGCATAAAAATACAGTTTTCCCTGAATCTTCGGGTCTTCATGAAGGTTCCCTTGTTATGTAAAACTTTGGTTAAATAAATCTGTTCTGCTTTTCTCTATTTCTGGCTTTTCTCTAAAATCTGTCTTTTGTTATAGACACGTCAGTCATGAACCTTGCATTGGATGAGGAAAAGATAATACTTTTTATTTCCTACAAAGGGAAGTAGCTCCCTCAAACCAGCACCTTCCTGCCACCTCCTTTAGCTCCTACCTATGTCTCTTTTAGTCCCTCGTAAATCTGAACATGCTGTTTCTCTCTGAAGCCCCAAACTTCACTATCTTTTCTCTTTTTCGGATATCTTAAAAAAATTCCCTCTCTGCAGATAACTTCCAAATTTTTAGTATCCACCCCTCCAGACTGCCTTCCCCCCATCTCTACCTTCTGGCATTGTGCGAGAAGGAAAGGGCATATATGCTGCTGACATCTCAAAGCAACATGGCTGAGATGGCTCCTCTGTGACTCTTTTTTTCTGGCAGGTTCTCCCTCTCTGCACAAGTCTAGGGAAGGAGGTTCAGACTTTTCTGCTCTCATCCGGTGACATAGTTGGGTAGTGTAGTTTGCTGAAGCTCCAGGGCAAATGAGGCTGGAGGCACCCCTGGGCCTTGGAATCTCAGGAGGGGCTAGAGGTATGGGGGTAGGAAGGTTTCCTGAGGTCCTGAGGTTTACAAGATGCTGTCTGTGGCAAGGGTTTGCAAACAATGCTGTTGTACGAGGCACACGTTACTGGTGAGATTTCCATCCTTTACTTCGATACTCCAGGCTACAGTCCCGCCAAATTTCCTTTCTTCCCAATGCCAGACTTATAATTATATAAGACAGTTTGTCTTAGTTTCCTATAAAGAGAGCTAAATCCAACCTCTTTCTTTACCACAAGCTGCTTGACTCTAAGGAGATTCTTTTTTTTGAGACAGAGTTTCACTCTTGTTGCCCAGGCTGGAGTGCAATGGTGCTATCTCAGCTCACCGTAACCTCCGCCTCCTGGGTTCAAGCGATTCTCCTGCCTCAGCCTCCTGGGTAGCTGGGATTACAGGCACGCATCACCACGCCTGGCTAATTTTGTATTTTTAGTAGAGGCAGGGTTTCTCCGTGTTGTTCAGGCTGGTCTCAAATGCCTGACCTCAAGTGATCCACCCGTCTCGGCCTCCCAAAGTGGTGGGATTACAGGCGTGAGCCACCGTGCCCAGCCAGGAGATTCTTACTGTTTTCCAAAACTCCAGCCTCCAGCTTTTAGCTTACTCTGGTAGTTCTCTAACTGTAGTGTGGTTTAGAATCACTGCAAGGCTTGCTGAAACACAGGCTGCCAGGTCCTACCTCTGAGTCGCTGCTCAGTAGTTCTGGGGCCCTAGATTTTGCATTTCTAATAGAGTTCCAGGTGATGCTGATGCTACTGGGAAGACCAAATCAGACCAACAGGCCCGTTGATTACCATTCATCCATGGCCTCTCTCAATCAGAGCAAATGCTGTCATTTCTTGGGCTTGCTTTCTGCTTAGGATTTTAGATGCTTTGTGTCATTTACTCTTCGCGATAACCCCATGAGGTACCTACTGTTAACATTGCCATTTTAAAGAAGAAGAAACTGAAGCACAGAGAGGTGCTGTATCTTACCCAATCTACGTCATGAAGCCGGGCAGCACTGATATTGAAACTTGTGTATTCACCCTGCCATACTGCCCGAATGGTCTAAGGATTCTTTTCCCCCGATGGACGTCTCAGATTATCTACCTTAGAAACCCAGGACTTTGTGAACAAGATGTCCTTTCATTCTGGACCACCCTCTGCCCACATTTCTCTTTGCTGCTGGCTAAGTACAGCAAGAGAAAACACACATTTAATCTCCATTAAGACCGTCAGACTTTCTGGAGAGGAAGTCAAGTCTGACTTGGGAAATAAGCCTGAAGTTCTGAAAATTTTAAAAGAAAAGCAGTTTTACTGCTTTCAGTAGCATATAGTGGTACAAATGAGTGACTAATGAAGCATTTCCAAGAATTCCTCTTAGCCTTTTAAAATAAATGGTTATGGCTCATTTACATACAACCCTACTGCTGGTTAAATTAAAAATGCAGAAGCTTTTTGCGGCAGATTTTTAAATGTCTCAAAATGGGTTAAGAACTCATGTTTTGGAATGTGCAGCCTTTGAGATCATCACATCTCATTGTTTTCCTTTTTCTCCCAGATTCAAGTTCTGGTCTCTCAGGAGAGCTGACAAAACCCATAAATGCAACTGCTATGCGTCAAGGCAAAATGTGATGCATACCAGGCAGGCTAGGATTTGATGTGAATAAAGACAGTGCAAACATCTTGGTGCTTTGCCTCAGCAGGGGTTCCCACACTTACTGGGAGTTTGTGTAAATTCTAAATTTGTCCAGAGATTTTACTAGTGTGTCTGGAGGGGGCCAGGGAATCTACAACATAGATATTCCCAAATTTTATTTTGTTCCTGTTTTCCTTACCAATGCGTCTGTTTTGCTTTTTCTAATGTAATTCCAAGCGAGCACACTTTAGACGCATTGCCAGGCCGCGGGAAGTGAATGGGGACTGGGGAGGGAAGCATGGGTATTTCGAGTTGCCCACCCTCGTCCTCAGCTGCCGCAGTGGTTCCAACCCTTGCTTCACTTTGAAGTCATCTGTAACGCTATTAAAAAGCACCAATTCCCTGGGCTCGACTCAGACCAATTAAAGCAGAATCGTAGGCGTGAACCAGGACAACAACATGAGAAGAACAGACAGAAAAACAAAACGGACAAACGTCCTGGGTGACTCCCTTGCAGGAGGGCAGTGCTGAAAACCAGTAAGGCAGTCTGAATCGGAGCGGCACGATGAGCTGTGAAAAGCGGCAAAGTCAAGGTCAAAATATGCTGAATGTGTGGGTGGATGGGTGCGTGTCTTTCCCAAATTAGAATGAACGGCTGCAGACAGAAGACCCGAACTTAGGAAACAGGTGCAACCCAGCTAGGAAGCCTTGGTCAGCCGGTTCTGCACCATGATTTGTTCTCCTCTCTCTGTCCTCTGCTGCGGGGCCACAGCCCGGGGCTATTCCCTCTGGAACCCTGGCCGTCACACTCACTTTCACTGGGCCTGCTGGCGTCCACGCCTCTGTCCTGGGCTGCTCTCTGGCTGCTAAAATCTGGCAGCTACACAAACCCCGCAACTCAGTGGTTTCTGAATGATAGCCCTTCAGCTTCAGCCCAGGAGCTCTGGTTTTTCTGTTTGTTTTCCTTTTTCTTTCTTATTTAAGAAGCTCAAGAGAACTTAAAAGCAGACCCTTGAAAGTGAAGCATTTCTAATCACGTAAAGGTGTCTCTGTAGGGCCTGGGCTGAAGAGGGTTTGTTTGGGGGCTTTCGTCTTTCTGTGTATCCCCTTCCTTCTTCAAACAGCCTTTCTGGTTCACCCAGCTTCTTGCTGGCTCCCACCCCCATCATCTCCATGTTTGGGGCCCAGGGGGTAAAGGAGAAGAGGGGGGTGGCCAGAGGGCCAGAGGAGGGAGGGAGGAAGTGGTCGGGCCCCCATGCTGGGCCAAGCCGACTTTGTGAGAAAGCCCCTCTCCATCTGCAGCCCAGCCCGGTGGGAGTCAATTAATTCTGAATAACCTAAACCGACAGAGGTATTTGCATTCACAACCTGACTGATGACCGTATAAAATTGATTTATGAATTAAAGTGCTTCCCCTCCCTTTATCCCGATTCAGTCTGTAATTGATTATACGTGCTGCAGCGAAATTAAATAAAAGAAAATTAAAAAGAAAAGAAAAAGGACAGTGAAAAAAAGAGAGGCCCTCGCTTGGCGGTCCGGCATTCTCAGGGCTCCCCAGGATTAGCCATTCCATTCATCACTTATCATTTTTTATTTAAAAAGTTACTTCCCCCTTTGTCTCCACCCTTCCTGCACCACCCCCTTTCCCCCCATCTCTGCCATTACCAATATTCTCCTCTCCAGCTTCCTCCCACTGCTGAAACTCTGGGGTGTAACAAGGTCCCCGGACAGAGTGAGAAGTGAGGATGGGCAGGGCTTCTCCACTTGTGCCCTCAAAAATGTGAGGTGTAAGCAAAGATGTCATCTACCTTTGCCTCCCTCTTCTGTGCTAGTCTTTCATTTCACCATTTTTCTGACTGCTCCCCACTCCACATGCACACAAATCAAAATTTTCTTGCAGGAAATTCTTTCGTAAATACGTTCTTAGCCAGGATACATTAATGGTAAACTTTTCCGTGGCTTATTCCTCTTAGTGGAAATTTATCTAAGAATAAAGTGCTTAGATAAAGGAATAAATCTCTAATTGTAAAATTTCATTTTCTTAGTAGGAGAAGGGTCTTAAGTAGGGGAGTAGAGAAGCTGAATTCAGGCCACCTAGTGGGCATGCGAAGGGGCTTTGGAACTAGTTGGACCCAGGCTCTAAAAATTACTAGCTGTGTGTCCTTGCGTAAGTCGCTTAACCTTTCTTGCTTTCACTGACTATTTAAGATAGAGATAACTGACTAATCCAAGGTAATGTACATAAATCCCTTTGAAGCGTGGCTCAGCAAGCATGGAAGGTACTTTGCAAACATTCAAATAAGAACCTACTTCCTTGCTTATTCTGCCTATGAAACAAGGCAGTGCTGACTCAAGAGTGTTCTGGTGGTAAGGACGATCAATGGCTTTCTCCCAACTCAAACCCCATGTGGCTATCTGAGTGACAAATGGAGAGCTGCTTTCATGGCCACACCAGATCTTGAGAACAAACTGTCTTCTTTACCTCTGTATCCTCAGAGATCTTGGTACATAAGACACATCATGATGAAACCATCTCAGTTCATCCTCATTGCTGCTCACCTTTCCTCGGCTCCTTCCACCTCAGGACTGCCAAGATTTTATCCCTAGTTCGTGCCATTTCTTTTCCTACTTCACGTGCTGTCTTTAAACACCTGCATCCTTCCCAACCCCTTTTCTGTCTTTGACAGGTACAGCGTTGTCTCCTTTCCTCTAGAGCTTCCGTGCGAAGGCTTGCGGGTCATCCCACATTAAGTGCTGTTGCCACGTTTTTATGGAAAGTTCAACAAAGTAGGGAGCGACTACGTGGGCCAGGCCAGAAGACGTCTGCTTTGCTGACAGGGGGCGTGATGGTTCCTCCCCCGATGAGGAGCTCTTATAAGAACAGATCCCTGGGAAGGGTGAACTCCCAGACAAGTGCCTCGAGAACACTGAAAATTGGACTCTCTTCAAGGAATGTTAGCAGATGAATTATGTGCTATGAAAATTTCCAGTAGATGTTGAGACAGGTCTAAGTGAGGGGGCTAAGCCGGAGGGGAGGCTTTGCCCTTCCACCATCTCAGGGCTGCCCTGAGGTAGGGTCAGGCATCTTGCAGCTTCACACATCCGAGTCTAATTCTGGCTTATCTTGGCAATTCCTTATTAGAGTGCGATAAGGTCAGGGCAATGCCTAAACTCTTTCCAGTTGTTTGCTGAAAAGAGTTTTGGATCATTGGGGTGACAAGAAAGCCTGAGAGCAGGCCATGGAAGGATGCAGGTTCTGCGGTACTGAGTCCTGAGGCACTGAGGTGAGTACAGAGTGCCATAGGGTGAGTAGAAAGGAAGCAGAGAGCGGAGCCTGAGGAGACAGACCACCTCTGCAATTTTGACAGTGGAAGACCTCACATTCCTTGAAAAGGTAAATAACTAAAAACCAAAGTGCATGTTAAGTGTATGTAGAAGTCAAGAGAACAGCAAAATAACATAGTGAAGGAACCAATAGAAGAAATAGAAAACGGATGGTCCTAATTACCAAGAGCCTCTCTTTTTTTTGAGAGAGAGTCTTGCTCTGTCATCCAGGCTGGAGTGTAATGGCACAATCTCGGTTCATTGCAACCTCCACCTCCTGGGTTCGAGCGATTCTCCTGCCTCAGCCTCCCAAGTAGCTGGGATCACAGGTGCCCGGCACCATACCTGGCTAATTTTTAATAGAGATGGGGTTTCACCTTGTTGGTCAGGCTGGTCACAAACTGCTGACCTCAGGTGATCTACCCACCTCGGGCTCCCAAAGTGCTGGGATTACAGGAGTAAGCCACCACGCCCAGCGAACAATCTCTCTTTTTGAGTGGAAAGAACATGATGACTATTTCCCTGAGGCTGGGCAGGGTTTAAAAAGACACGGGTGTAAAGGTATGAAGGTGGGTGTAACTACAGCATCTATCTAGCTGGTAGATAGTGACTACAGTTAGCTAGTATCTAGCTGGGTGTTACGGATTGAAAGGTTGCGGTACCCCACTTCATTCATATGGTGAAATCCTAACTCTCAGTGTGATTACATTAGGGGGCAGGGCCTTTGGGAGGTAATTAGGACATGAGGGTAGACCATTCATGACAACATTAATACCATATAAGAAGAAATATGAGAGAGAAATAATCTCTCTTGGCCTTGTGAGGATGCAACCAGATGATGGCCATTTGCAAACTTGAAAGCATGCCCTCACCAGACACCCAATTGCCTACTGCCTTGATCTTGGCCTTACCAGCCTCTAGACTCGTGAGAGATAACTGTCTGTTGTGTGAGCTACCTGACCTATGAGGTTCTGTTAGAGCAGCTCAAACTAAGACACCAGGGGCTGGCTTCAGAAGATGAAAGCTGTCTGTCGCATGCGGCTGAAAACTGTTTCTCCAAATGGCTTCTAAGATGGAAGTTCATGTTTGATGGGCCACAGGTCCTAGTGGGATTGGCCTCTCTGGGTCAGCTGAGACTATCTGTCCTCTGCAATGTCTTGGAAATGCTCCTCTTGCCCTAGTCTGGGATCAGCTATCCAACAATTTGGAAATAACTATGACT
Source organism: Leontopithecus rosalia (assembly GCA_028533165.1). NCBI lineage: Eukaryota > Metazoa > Chordata > Mammalia > Primates > Cebidae > Leontopithecus > Leontopithecus rosalia. The sequence continues at coordinate 91,392,142 of CM052662.1, forward strand.
TTAACCTCTGCCATATTAAGCTTGGAGGGGAATCGAGAACAGTTGTAAGGAAATAGTTACCAGAGCCATGAAGCAAGCCAGTCAATGAAACAGCTGGGAAAAGATGGGGGCGTAGAATTCCGGGAAGCTTGCTTCTCCGCTGCTTAACTTCAAAATGAGAAAGACCTGCAGCACAAATGCTGCCAAAACTAGAATGTCCTTTAGTAGGCCACTGGATACACAAACTGTGGGTCACCCATACAATAGAATATTATACAGCAAGAAAAAGAAATGAGTTATCAAGCCACAAAAAGAGATGGGGAAGCCTTAGATGTGTATTTCTCTCTCTCTCTTTTTTTTTTTTGAGATGGGAGTCTTGCTCTGTCACCCAGCTGGAGTGCAGTGGCATGATCTCGGCTCACTGCAACCTCTGCTGCCTGGGTTCAAGCGATTCTCTTGTCTCGGCCTTCCGAGTTGCTGAGAAGGTGCATGCCACCACACCCAGTTAATTTTTTTTTTTTTGTATTTTAGTAGAGATGGGGTTTCACCATTTTGGCCAGGATTGTTGCTATCTCCTGACCTCATGATACGCCCATCTCAGCCTCCCAAAGTGCTGGGATTACGGGCGTGAGCCACGGCGCCCAGCCTTAAATGCATATTTCTAAGTGAGAGAAGCCAATTTGAAGATGCTACATATTGTATAACTGTAGATCCTAACCACATGACATTCTGGAAAAGGCAAAATTATGAAGACAATAAAAAGATCAGTGATTGCCAGAGACTCTGGTGGAGAGAGGGAGGATGGAAGGGATAAATTGGTGGAGCACAGGTGATTTTTAGAGGAGTGAACCTATTCTGTTTGACAGATACTGTAATGGTGGATGCATTTTATTATACGTTTGTCAAAAATCCATAGAATGTATAACAGAGAGAGTAAACCTTAATGTGAACTCTAGACTGTAGTTAATAATAATGTATCCATATTGCTCATCTATGATAACACACATATCACCCTAATACAATGTGTTAAAAATAGGGGAATCTGTGTGGAAGAACATAAGAAAATGGGAAGACGGACGGACTATGTGGGAACTCTCTGTATTTATTGTTCAATTTTTCTGTAAACCTAAAACTGCTCTAAAGATAAAGTCTATTAATTTAAAAAAAAAGAAAGGACCCTTTTGTCATTACTGATTTTTGAGCTATGTGTTGGAAAGATACTACATGAATGCCAGTTTATTTTGTCATTCTTAATGGGAGGGATGAAATGGTTTCTGAAGGTACGGAAACAGCTTGCTACCGTAAGCACACCTCATTTTACTGCTCTTCACAGATACGGCATTTGTTGCAAACTGAACGTTTGTGGCAACCCTGAATTGAGCAAATCTACTGGCACCATTTTTCTGACATCATGTGCTCATTTCACGTCTCTTTGTCCCATTATCATAATATTTCAAGCTTTTTTGTCATATTACATCTATTATGGGTAATCTGTGATCAGTGTTCCTCTATGTCACTACTGTAATTGTTTTGGGACGACACAAACAAAATCCACATAAGACAGCAAACTTAACTGACCAGTGGGTGTGTTCTGACTGCTCCACTGACCAACCATTTCTCCGTCTCTTTCTCCCTCTCCTCAAGCTTCCCTATTCCCTGAGACACAATAATAGCGAAATTAGACCAGTTAATAACTCTACAATGGCCACTAAGAGTCAAGTTGAAAGAGTTTCACATCTTTCACATTCAATCAAAACTAGAAAGAATTAAGGTTAGCAAGGAAGCCACTGAAAGCTGAGACAGAACAAATGCCAGGCTGCTTGTATCAGTTAGCCAGTTGTAAATACAAAAGAAAGTTATTGAAGGAAATTAAAAGTGCAACTCCAGTGAATACATGAATGATAAGAGAGCAAAACAGCCTTATTGTTCATATGCAGAAAGTTTGAGTTTGGATAGGAGGTCAAACCAGACACAACATTCCCTTAAGCTAAAACCTGTTTCAGAGAAAGGCTCAAATTCTCTTCAATTCCAAGAAAGCTGGGAGAGGTGAGGAAACTGCAGAAGAAAAGCTTGAGGTCAGCAGAGGCTGGTTCAGGGGGTGTAAGGAAAGAAGCCTTCTCCATAACATACTAGTGCCCGGGGAAGTGGCAAGTGCTAATGTAGAAGCTGCAGCAAGTTAGCCAGAAGATCCAGCGAACGTCATTGACAAGGGTGGCTACATTACACAGTAGATTTTAGATATAGACAGGACAATATAAGATTGAAAGAAGATGCCATCTAGGACTTTTATAGCTAAAGAGGAGATGTCAATACCTGACTTCAACTTCAGAAGACAGGCTTTGAGTAACCTCTTCCTAGGGACTAATGCAGTTGGTGACTTTACGTTGAAGTAAATGCTCATTTACCATTTTGAAACTACTAAGGCCCTTAAGAATTATGCTAAATCTACTCTACCTGTGCTCTACATGTGGAACAATAAGGCCTGGATGACAGCACATCTGTTTACAGCATGGTTTACTGAATATTTTAAGCCCACTGTTGAGACCTTCTGCTCAGAAGAAAAGATTCCTGTAAAATATTATGGCTCATAACAATGTACCTGGTCACCTAAGAGTTCTGATGGAGATGTACAAAGAGATTAATGTTGTTTACATGTCTGCTAATACAACATCCATTCTATGGCCCAAGAATCAAGGAGTAATTTTTACTTTTAAGCCTCATTGTTTTTTTAAGAAATAAATTTTGTAAGGCAATAGCTGCCAAAGAGAGTGATTCCTCTGATGGATTTGGGCAAAGTAAATTGAAAATATTCTGGAAAGGATTCACCATTCTGGATGCTATTAAAGACATTCTTGATTCATGGGAGGAGGTGAAAATATCAATATTAACAGGAGTTTGGAAGAAATTGATTTTAACCCTCATGAATGACTTTGAGGGGTTCTAGACTTCAGTGGAGGAAGTAATTGAAGATGTAATAGAAATAGCAAAAGAGCTGGAATTACAAGTAAAGACTGAAGCTATGACTGAATTGCTGCAATCTCATGATAAACTCGAATGAGTTGCTTCTTATAGATGAGCAAAGAAAGTAGTTTCCTGGTAAGACATCTACTCCGGGTGAAGATGCTCTGAACCCTGCTGAAATGACAACAAAGGATCTGGAATATTACATAAACTTAGTTGATAGAGCAGTGGCAGGTTTGAGAGGACTGACTCCAATTCTGAAAGCAACATGGGTAGAATGCTATCACACAGCATGGCATGGTAAGAGAAATCTATTGTGAAAGGAAGAAGCAGTCAATGTGGCAAACTTCCTTGTTGTCTTATTTTAAGAAAGTGCATCACCCCTACCTTCAGCAGGCACCACCCCATCAGTCAGCAGCTGTCAACATCGAGGCAAAACCCTCCACCAGCAAAAAGATTATGACTTGCTGAAGGCTCAGATGATCATTAGCAATTTTGAGCATTAAAGTAGTTTTAAGTTCAGGATGAACATGGCTGTTTTAGACATAATGCTGTTGCACACTTAGCAGACTACAGTGTATGAAAACATAACTTTTGTATGCACTGGGAAACCCACAATGTTTTGTGACTTGTTTTATTGTGATACTCGCTGGATTGCAGTAGTCTGGAAGTGCACCCCCAATATCTCCCAGGTATGCCTGTAGGTTGAAAAAGATATGGTACGAAATAGCAACAGTGTTGGGCTTGAGTGGCTATCATTGCCAACGGTGCCTGGCACCAAGTTCAGGTCAGTTCGCAAGGACTGCTCTCACAAGCAGAATGTGATCTTCCTTAAACAATGACTCCTTTGGAGCTTTCAGGGACACAGAGGATGAAAGGCCAAAACTCATACCTATGGTATGAAAGGCAGTCTTCAGAGAATAAATGAAGAGTTGTTGAAACCACAAAAACAAGACCCTGGAATCAGCTCTGTCATCACAGTGCAATCAAATTTTCCTGGCAAGTCACTCAGCCATCATTGCACTTTTCCCTGAGTATCTTCCCCTCTACTGTCTCAGTGTGCTTTCCATTCTCAGTGCAGACGTTTCTCCGGGACTCTTCTCTACAAATGCTACAGAAAATAGGTCTTCTTTGGCCTCGAGGAAACTCAATCTTACTTCTCGGCTGTAACCTTAGCCTCAGCCTCTTCCAAAATTCTGGACTATCTTCCTCATACGGTCCCACTATTTCAGTGGGCCTAAGCTTGACTCCAGACCTTCTTTGCTGCTGCCCGGGCTTCTGTCCCACCTAAGATTATCTTTCTATATGCCAGCATCCGGCCCAGTCCAGACCAATGTTTCTTCTATTCCTGCTGCCATACTGTGTTTACTTGGTGCAGGTTCCCAATCAGTTCAGTGTTTTCATACTTAGCAATCACACTTCAGGGAAATACGGCTTGTATATATCACAACTCTCCCTAATTCAGCTCAACAAATGTGTCTAACTTTCAAAACAAAACTGCAGAAATTGCAAAGAAAAACAATTGCCATTTTCTTTGGAACTTGGTTCTGAGGCTAAGATATGCATAAGGCAAATGAAGGGAGAACAGTTTCAGGCCAAGATAATAAACAAGAGCTTGGCAGTGAGAAGGGAATAGATACCTATGGGAAAGGCTGAGTGAAGACTTTTGGGAAAAACTGACAGGAAAATAGATTTCTTTTAGAATCTCAGGGAAAAGTCATGGTAAAATAGTAAAACCAACCCAGAAAAAAAAAGAAAGAAAAAGTAAAGTAATAGCAAAACATTTCACCAATCATACATGTTTTCAACTGAGTTCTTCAGTATGCTTTCCCTGCTGTATCCGATCGTGAAGCTTTCCAGATAACTTTAGAATGCCTCCTGTATTGTCCTTTGCTTCTGCTTTCATCTTGCCCTTAACTTCTGGCAGTGTTGGAACATGAAATTAATAGGATAAAAATAAGAACAGGAAGACTGAACGTGAAGGAGCCCCAATACGAAGTTGAAAATAGAGTGCAGAATTCAGGAAAGACTGGAAGGAGACGTAGGAGGGGGCGGGCGAGGGGGCCAGGAAGGAAGAAGAGAAACCACACTGACTATATTTTGAAAGATGTCACTTTCAATTCTGTGAATGATCAGGAATCAGAAAACCTGATCCCTGCTATAACCCCTAAAGGCTAAGAAACAAACGTATTCCAAACACTGTTTGTGTTATCAATATTCCCTCTTAGGAAAAAGACGATAATAATACCTCATAGAGTACTGAGATGATCAGATAATCACTGCATATAAAGATTTGGAATAGTGCCTGGCACGTAGTGTTACAGAAGAATTGACTGTTATTATTTATGTATCATAAGCACACACAAAAGGTTAAAAAAGCAAACGAAAACTCAGTCAATCTTAACATGTGGTTTGTATATTATTTTTAAGTGGCCATATATTTTTTCTTTCCAGAATAAATGATATCTAAGATGAGAATGAGACAGGTTAAATGAATGCTAGTCTGGGTTTCATAACAAATCCGTGTTTTCGTTCAGATGAGGAAATAAACCTTAATGATTACATCAAAATGACCTTTGATTGCCCGATATTAAGATGTCCTAAACAGGCAAATGTTCAGCCTATTTAAAATCACTCTTTTTTTCTAATTTAAGGGTGGTTTAAGCGGATAAAGCAACCTCGTTGGAAACAAGAGGAACTTGTTCCACTAGAAGAACCTTCTTCGAGCCTCTGAGCCAATGTTCCGAACCTGCCTGAGGAGCAAATCAATCACTTCTTAGAACCTCCTTGGTGGCCCCCCGTCCCTGTGCCACGTTGAAGCTCTGCTTGGTTTGGCAGGGATGCCCTCCCCATGTCATGGTCCCTTCTGGCCTGGCCACTTGATGGTAGACACAGGGAGAAAGAAGTGTTCCCCAGTGGCCCTGCAAGGCTGTGCATTTGATCGAGGAAAGAAGAGCAGGCTGGAGAATCCTTTGTTCTGACAATTTGAAGAGGAACATCTAGCAACTGTCGTATTTACCTCTGTGAAACAGCACAGGGGGGATAAACAACATCTTAGGCGCCTGAATGATGGCTTTTTACTCTGCCCAGCTCTCAACATCACGAATAGATCGTGCTTCTCAGGGAAGCCGATGTCCTCAGTCCCTCATGGTTGCCTTGGAATGAGGAGGAGCCTTCATATTGCAGTCCCTTAAAAAGACACATTTCAATTCTCCAAAGTTATTTTTCTCAGAAACAAGACAGGATAGAGATAGTCCCCAGGGGGTCAGAGGCAAATTTTTCATAAGATGAGCTGGATAACACAACAGCAACCCACAGAGAAAAGGAATCTGTACCACTGTATGGGGAAAATTCATCTCTGCAGAAGGCGATGCAAGATTTGAGTCGACATATAATTTTACGGAAAAGCAGTCTTGTAAGAAAAATGCACAGAAAATTTGTCCTTAATGTCAAAAGGTCAGAATTAATTTTGAAAGTTTTTGTGGCTGTGAGAAGTTGAAGATTTATGCAAATATTATTTTTGAAATGAAAAACAAATGCACCGAGAGAGGTGAGGCCAGTAATAAAAGACATGAATGTCAGAGACAGAAGTTTATAGGGACCTTACAAACAATCCTGGCTTTGAAAAACCACTTGAAATTCTTAAAATTGTTGCAAAATTTACAACTTTATGTGATTTTCATCGCAGAGGTAGCTGCTTTTATTTTTTTCAAGTACCTTTACTATTAAAGACTACATTCTATAAAGGTATGATTTTTTAAATATGAAAATCCTGTAAATGATAAATGACTGTGAGTCTATGATGGATCATTCCTCAAGGTGTCATAATGCTGTACCTTTTCCCAGTTTTCTTTTTTGGCATAAATAGTTTTAGTCTGTCAATATCATCATTCATAAAATGAAAAAAATTAAATGTCTTCTCTTATAAAAACATGGGGACTGCTCCATAAATAAACTGTTATAAAATTAAAACCGGGTTTCAACTCTGAAGATGAAGTTGTAAGAACTGGTCACTTTGATTCTGAAGTGGGCTTTTGTAGCAGTTTTCTGAACCCCTGGAATAAAGAGGGTTGATTTGCGATGGAATCTCCAGAGCTGCAGTCATATATTACAATATGTTGTAAATCCAGAGGGTACAATATAGATTTCACAGGGGGCCCCAGGGTTAATTGAAATTCCATCTGTTTCTTCTCTGTGGCAGACACAGTATCCTGGGATATTAGCTCAGGAAAAGATATGAGATTTGTAATTTTTTATAAGCTGAGAAGAAGTTTGCCTAAATCTGCTTCTCCTTACTTCTACTTCCTACCTTCGATTAAGGAAAAAAAAAGTTTAAAAGACAGCCTTTATTTTCCCCACAGCTGCCCCTAAAGCAGCCCCCCTCTTTCCAATGCATGCCGGGTAATGCCATGTATTCTTAGACTCCCAACGGCGTCCATTACTGTCAATTAGTTACGGAATGCTGCAGGGATTCATGCCTGACAGCTCGGTAAAGGCAGGAGAAATGGGCTCGGTAGGGAGCGAGGGGCCTGATTCTTTTTTGTCTGCAAGAAATACCTTTCTCAGCAAGGCTTTTAATGGCCTTCCCTTCTTTTCCTCTGCCCAGGCACCCCCCCCACCATGATCCCAACACACAGGATATACACATACACTCATATATTCATACACCGACCTGTGTGTGTGAATGCCGCCCAGGACTGTGAGAACTCTCAGAGTAAGAGGATCTGAAATGTCCTTACAACCTCTGCAAATAACACAGCTTGAAAATTCCAGCTTATATCTTTGCTAGGATCTGATTCCTAAGTTCTCTCTTCTGAAGGTTTCTTGTTACTAAGGGACTCCTTTGCCTCTGGCTTAATAGTATATTTTCCTTTTGCAGCTTTCCTCCCTCCAAAGAGGAAACACACTCTTTGGCCACAGACTCTGAGTAGGGACCCCACTGCACTTGTGCTGGCCGGTGGCTTGGGCAGTGAATTGTACATGGCCATCTCCTACCACTCTCACGTCTTTCCGTTTCTTTCTCTACCTCTTGTTCTTTCTTCTCTACTTTCCAGTATTTTCTCTCTCTTCCTCCTACCATGCCTAGATCGTTCCACTGATTCCCAAAGACTTGAGGCCAAGGGTTTGTTTTAGCCATTTCTTCTCCCTCTCTCCCCTTCCTTACTCGCCCAGATGTGATCTTTGCTCTTGCTGTCACCACTGCCTGGACCACCTGTTCTAGATATTTCAACAGTTGACTCCTCTCATCGTTTATATCCGAGCTCAAATGACACCAAACGCAGTTCTCCCCTGACCTCGTAAGGTGAAGGGGTCACAACTTAGACCCAGTTTTTCTTTCCCATTACTCTGTTATATTCTTTTTCTAGCCCAACTCGTTATCCAAAATAGCATTATGTTTATGTGCTTACTGTCTGCTTCTTCCATTAGAATGAGTCTTCGTAAGGACAATTTTTGTCGTTGTTGCACCCCATGAAATAAGAGCTTTTGTTGCAGTCCATGGACGAGTAGGAGCTCAGTAATGTTTATTGAAAATGAATGACTGAGTGAAGTTTTGAAAGTGAGATGCTACAGCTGTTCTCAGGGTTCAGGAGAACCCAGCCTCACAGCAAAATGGAAGGCCTGCTTCTGGTTTGCTATCTTTAAGGACCAGGCCTTCCTTAAGATTTGAAACAAAGATACACTTGGAAAAAACCTGATAGGAAAAGAACAGATCTAATAGACAAAGCGATTATATTTCTCTGGATGGGTTTAAGAAAGATGACAGAGTAGGCCAGGCACGGTGGATCATACACGTAATCGCAGCAGCTTGGGAGGAAGAGGTGGGTGGATCACCTGAGGTCAGAAGTTCGAGACCAGCCTCACAAACATGGAGAAACCCCATTTCTACTAAAAATACAAAATCAGCCAGGTATGGTGGTGCATGCCTGTAATCCCAGCTACTTGGGAGGCTGAGGCAGAAGAATCACTTGAACCCGGGGGGCAGAGATTGTGGTGAGCCAAGATCATGCTATTGCACTCCAGCCTGGGCAACAAGAGCGAAACTCCAACTCAAAAAAAAAAAAAAAAAAAGGAAAGAAAAAAAGGAAGACGACAGAGTAAAGGTAATAGAGGATGACACAGTAGAGGAAAACACTGTCTGGGGCAATGAGTCCCTGAGTTATACACAGTTTCAGCTCCTTCCTCTCCTGGGGCATGGCCTAGGGCAGGGTGTATAGGGGACTCAAGGGCAGATGCAGTGAGACACTTCCATCCTGTCTCCTCCAGACGTCTATAGGAAGGCAGAGGAGTCGTCCCAGAAAGAGGGTAATATGATGGAAACAAGCGAGGGGGTAGGAGGTGGAATGTGACTCTCAGAGAGATGTCCTCAGCGGAAATCATAAGGTGGCAGGCCTGTATTTCAGGGCTCTTGCAGTCTGGGGTATACTGGGAGGATACTGTCCAGAGCAGGATTCAGGTCTGCAAACTGCAGCTAGGTTATATTGTCAGCCCATCACCACCCACATAGTGCATTCAGATTCCAACAGAATCAGGAGGCTTCATGTAAAGCCATCTGGGAGGAATTTCCAACGCTGTTTCGTTATTACATCTGCCTTACTTTAGTGCTTTTCAAGCTTTAATGTGCATTTAAATTACCTGGAAATCTCGTTAAAATGCTGATTCTGAGAAAGGTTCTGAGATGCTGCATTTCTAACAAGCTCCCAGGTAATGCCATTTTGCTAGTTCACCTACACACTGAGAAGAAGGACATCACCTCATCATCATGGCCAGAAATGGGGAGCTTGGTAAAGATGATTGACTCTAACCTGAATTAAAGAAGCAAGAATTTCATTAATAAGTATTTTGTTTCTACATATAAGGAATAAATATACATTTATATCTATGACCCCTGTATATTTCCTTTTTGGTGAATGAATGTGACAGGTGCTTGGAAACAGTAAATTAATTCATGTCTTAGAGATAGTAAAGGTGTTTGTCAAGTGTAAATTTCTATATTTTCAACACCACACTCTTAAATTTGTGTAACAGAGGAAGAGGGAATCAGATCCTATTTTTTTTCTTTTTTTTGGGGGGGTAGAAAGGGAGGAAGGCTGGAAGGGAGGGAGGAAGGAAGGGATGGATGAAGGAAGGAAGGAAGGAAGGGATGAAGGGAGGGAGGGAGGGAAGGGAAGAAGGAAATCAAGCAATGAGAGAGATATTGCCAACCTGGATCTAGAGGTTTACAAGTTGATTTCTTTCTTTTTTTGAGAGAAGGAAAGAAAGAAAAAAAATGAGTAAAGGAGAGGAAGAAAGAGGAAGAGAAAGAGGGAGGGTGAACGAAAATATTGCTTTATTCTGAAAAAAATGGGTATTAATAATGACCAATCAATGTTTCATTTAAACCTATGAGTAGGTGTGATGTGGTATTGACAAGAATGTATATTTTGTGTATTTGAAGTGGAGAGCTCTATAAATATTTATTAAGTTTACTTGTTCTG
>CM052662.1:91422243-91435888 GCA_028533165.1 Leontopithecus rosalia
TTACCAACCAAATGGAGAGCAAAAATAAATATATAAATAAATAGCAAGCAGGAGTTGCAATTCTCATATTGGATAAAATAGATTTTAAAGCAACAAAGATATAGTGGTAAAAGGATCAATGCAACAACAAGAGCTAACGATCCTAACACCCATATACATAGAGACTTAGATTCAATGAAACAGAAAATTAAGAAGGATATCAAGGACTTGAACTCAGATCCGGAACAAGAAAACTTAATAAATATTTACAGAGCTCTCCACTTCAAATACACAAAATATACATTCTTGTCAATACCACATCACACCTACTCATAGGTTTAAATGAAACATTGATTGGTCATTATTAATACCCATATTTTTTTTCAGAATAAAGCAATATTTTTGTTCACCCTCCCTCTTTCTCTTCCTCTTTCTTCCTCTCCTTTACTCATTTTTTTTCTTTCCTTCTCTCAAAAAAAGAAAGAAATCAACTTGTAAACCTCTAGATCCAGGTCGGCAATGTCTCTCTCATTGCTTGATTTCCTTCCTTCCCTTCCCTCCCTCCCCCCCTTCCTCCCTTCCTCCCTTCCTTCCTTCCTTCATCCCTTCCTTCCTTCCCTCCCTTCCTCCTTCCCTCCCTTCCTGCCTTCCTCACTTCCTCACCACCCCCCCAAAATAATAAAAAAATAAAGACAGACACGCAGAATACAAAGTAGGGGTTCAGTAAACAGACTCACCAGTGTTGCAAGGTATCACGTATTCACATTAAACTGAATTCCAGCTGAAAAGGCATTTCACAGAGCCATGACTTTTTAAGGCAAAGTTATGCTAGAGACAGCCAGATCCAAAATGGACTTTACTTTTTCCAAAAAAAGTCACGAGGGGCTTTTTACAGTAACGGCATCTGTGGCTCTCTGCCTTCTGGACCACACGCTCTATGATTTAGGAAGCATTCCATTCCCAACTGAAAATTATCTCTGGGCTTGGTCCCTTTCTTCACTGGGTTCCCGTCCTCCCACTCTTTGCTCTGCTGTTCAGGGCTGCGTATGGGTTTTGAGAAACCCCGTTGCATTTCACGTTCATTTCATGATCTTACTCGCTTTGTCTTTACATGCAGCCACATGTGCAGTTTTTCTGTGATCTTGTGCAGCCGGAAAAGAGGACCAGACTTCCTTGGGACTCTCCATCCTCTCATTAATGAATGATGCTATAAGCAAAAGTCGGCTTCCACTAGTGGGGAAAATGTTACTCATTCTTGTGTTCATCTCTCCATTCATTCACTCACTCATTACCCTTTGAGCTCCTAATGTATGCTAGCCATGTTCCCAGACACTAGGAATTTAGAGATGAATCATGATCTTTATCCAGTTAGAAACTTAAGAACTATTGAGAGACAAATTAACATACAATGTCAACTACAACAAGGTAAATATTTTTAGAAAGGTTGTGGAGGTGCAGGCAGACAGAGGACTCCCGTGAGTTTCGTTTCCACCTGGGTGAGCCAGAGAAGGGAACAGTTGAGCTGGCTGTTGACGGATGCGATGGAATGTTTCAGAAAGAGATACATCCATCTGAAAGGAATCCTGGGACCTCGCTGCTGCTTTTCAAGCCTTTAAATGATCTTGTCAATTTCCTGAGCCAAATGTCTCGGGACCGTGTGTGGAAGTCCAGTTTCACAAACCCCATGGCCTTGGCTCACCATCTACTCTCTAGCTCCAGCAGAGTGGAAATGTCTACAGGGGGCCCTTTCACTCTCTGCATTGCCTTAGTTATGTGATTCCTCACTCCTAATCCATCCTTTCCTTCTCTCTCAGGGGTAGATACCTTATTCCTTTACAAGGCAGCCCTTCCTCAGCGAGACCAATCCCAGCCACCTGCAAGGCTTTGCTTATTAAGTTCTCTTAGTGCTTCAAAATCCACTTTCCAGTTCCTCACCCTCCTTCAACAAACAAGTTCCAGTCTTGCACGACCCAAAAACAAATGAAACTCTGTAAACCCTACGATTCCCTCAAGGGTTTGGGTGCCTATCGCCTGCCTTTCACTAACACACTTGTTGAGGAAACTGCTTTCTCCTCTCTCAGCCGTTACATTCTCAGCACTCCTTCACGGCTGACCCAACAGCTTTTAGCCCTGATCCCCACTGAGTCTTACCTCCCAAAAGTCAGCAGATCTCCAGCCCTCTTGCTCACCAACTTCTGCATCGTTTCAATTCTCGAAATGGTCACCTTCTTGAAACCTTGCTCCCTCCTGGCTTCCATAGCCCTGTTCCTCAGCGACTCCCACCCCCGCCAGCCCCTCTTCCCTTCTCTTGTCACAGATCCCGCTCCTTAGTCATCCCCTAGTGACCCTTGGCCTCAGCTAGATGACTGACTCCCAAACCCTGTCTCTGGGTTCTTCAGCTTCTCTGAGCCTCACTCTCACATTTCCACGTTTCTGTGATATTTTCCTTTAGGTAGCTCATTGGCTTCTCAAATTCTGACTTTCTTTCCTTCTCCCCCAAGCCTTATATTTTGATGAGCGATGCTGTCATCACCTAGCACCCACTCAGGATTGGAATGATATTATTCATTCCTCACTCCTCTCTTTCCCTTGCCCCATCTCCTGTTAGGTACCCAATCCTATTTTGTGTTACTCTGAAACGGTCCCTGCTATCTCACCGTTGCACCACCATGGGTGCCTGATGGTGCATCTTCATGATTTCCCAGCCCAGATAAGTTCATCTTTCTAAAGTTTGACTCTGATGCTGTCAAAATCCATTCTCTTTTTGTATTTACCCACATTTTTGTCCAGATATTTTGTCCGGATATTAATTAAATATTCAGAGGTTGCTTTCAAGACAATCTCTGAATCGCTAATTTTTCTTTTCAATGTAACTAATTCTTACTCAATACTTTGAATGTGCAAGTCACTGTATGAGGAGCTGCAGAAGTAAGAAAAGGAAGATACAGTCTTTGCCTTCAAGGATTAGAATCCAACTTTAAGAGGAGACCATCGGCGAGAAGACAGAGATGAGGAGAGCTGGAAAAGAAGAAAAAAAGCAAGAGCTCTCTCAGGAAAAAGAGACCACAGCATGTGTGCTGCACGTGTGGTGTGTGTGTGTGTGTGTGTGCATGTGTGTGTGTGCCCAGGGTTGTGAAAAGTAGAGGTGATGTTTGAAGAGGATTTTGATAGGGAGAAAGGAGCAGAACTTTCCAGGTGAAGAAAACAATTTCCAAAATGTTGTAGAGACGGGGAAATACCATGCATATTTGGAAAAATAGTAATCCAGATTTTGGGAACGTAATGTCTAGTGAAATCTATTCTAACCAATTAATCTATGTGATGAGAACTAAAACCCACGTTTTCTTTAGGAAATACAGTAAATGGTATAGTTAATATACTTCAACAAAGCACTTACTTGTGCTGTATATATTTGTCCATTTACTCTGTCTCTGTCTCTCTCTCTCTCTCTCTCACACACACACACACACACACACACACACACAGAGAGAGAGAGAGAGAGAGAGAGAGAGAGAGAGAGAGAGAGAGACATGCGTACACAGGAAACCATGCTGGGTAGTATAGTTACACAGACCTTGCTCTTGAGAAACAGCCTCCTGGGAGAAGGAGGGAAGGGTGAATAAATAATTGCAACTTCATATGGTCAACATTATTAGTGTAAGGAAAGAGGTGTGCAGTGCCCATGGCAGCCCAGAGGAGGGAAAGGAAGTGCAGTTGGCATAGATTGTAAGGAAAGGTGTATAGGGTAGCATTTGATTTAGGCCTCAGAGAATAAGCACCAGTTTGTCAATGGAAAGGGGGAAAGCAGGATGTTTTAGGTCAGGGGAACGGGAATGAAAGGTGTGTGTGGTGGGGGAGTGTGGGTAGAGCTTGAGAAAATGTGTTCCTAGGAGGGAAAGTTGTCCGTGGGCCAGAGCAGTGGTCCTCAATGCTGGTGATTTTGCCCCCAGTGGTTCTTCATGGGGGTGATTTTACCCCCCAGGGGATATTTGGCAATGCCTACAGACATTTTTTAATTGTCAAGCTCTTGCACTGGGGGAGGTTCTACTGGTATCCAGTGGGCAGAGGCCAGAGATGCCACTAAATATCCTACAATGCACAGGACAGTTCTGACAACAAAGAATTCTCCCCTTCAAAGTGTCAATAATACCTAGGTTCAGAAACCTTTGGCTAGAATGTAGCCGTTCTAGAAAGAAGCAGAAGGAGATGAAGGTTGGAAAGACAGATTGGTATTAATTCGTAAAATACCTTAAATGCCTTATAATATAATGAAGGCTTTCAGAAAAGGTAAACATTCTATTTTTAATGTTTTAATTAGTCTATTTTTAATGATCTTTAAATTTATTTTTAATGATTTAATTAGTCTCATGTGATTCAACAATATTCATTTGTAGTATAATTCAATAAGAAATGGTAATGCTCATAAGTGACAAAAGATAATTTTCTTTACAGAATTCTATAATTTCAGCTTTGAGGTCATTTGAAGAGAGACTTTCTAATGGAAAAGCACCTATTCAAACCCCTTGCCTGGTTACTAGCTGGATTCTGCGGCATCCAGCCACTCCTCCTGCCTCCACCCAAGGCATCAGGGTTATTTGCTGAGCCTTTTGGCTAAGTTGACCCGTGAAGCACAGCGCTGATCTCGGGTGGACCTGGTCTCTTTAAGACTAACTAGGAACTAATCACTTGTTTAGAGTAACAGCTAGGTGTGGGCTCTCAGAAAGACTGGCTGTGGTCCAGGACTAACACAAGATGTTTTCAAACAGAAGTCTGGGGATCACTTTTTCTAAGACTTATTTGTGTTGGAAAGGTTGAGTTCATATCATCACAACTTAATTCAGTCCTTTTTTCCCATGCTCTTCCCTCAGGAGCCCCTGCGTCACCTCCCGAATAAGCTGTTAGACTCATTTTATAATGAAGAGGTTAATAATTGGCAGGAAGTCACTTAGGAAACACAGCGCCACCTAAGCCTATTTTCAACCTTCTAAACAAAGGTATCTGCCCAGAAATAATTTCCCAATGTAAAGGGGAGGAAGACGATCATAGGGCACACCCTTCGCTGAGATTAAAGAGGCTGCTTACTAAAGTTTGCATACTGGTGGTTCTCAAATCCTTAAGCTCAAGGAACATTTTGAAATACTGGGATTTTCTTTTTCTTTTTTTCTTTTCTTTTATTCTTTTTTTTTTTTTTGAGACGGAGTTTCGCTCTTGTTGCCCAGGCTGGAGTGCAATGGCGCGATCTCGGCTCACCGCAACCTCCGCCTCCTGGGTTCAGGCAATTCTCCTGCCTCAGCCTCCTGAGTAGCTGGGATTACAGGCACGCACCACCGTGCCCAGCTAATTTTTTGTATTTTTAGTAGAGACGGGGTTTCACCATGTTGGCCAGGATGGTCTCGATCTCTTGACCTCATGATCCACCCGCCTCGGCCTCCCAAAGTGCTGGGATTACAGGTGTGAGCCACCGCACCCGGCCCAATACTGGGATTTTCTATGGCACACTTGAAGGGATTAAATGGAATCCACTGATCATCATACAACAGTGGCATTCATGCATTAAAGTTAAAAGGATATAACCTATGTGTCCAGAGAGAAAGAGAGATCATGATTGAAGAAGTCGGACAATCCCCGACCTTTCCACTCAGAAAGTGTATGCCCCATGTTAGGATTGCCAGATAAAATACAAGAGGCCAAACTCATTTTGAATTTCAGTTACATGATGAATATTTTTGAGTATATATTTGTCCCATGCTAAACATCTGAAATTCACATGTAACTGAACACCTTATAATTTTGTTTGCTAAATCCAGCAACCATATTCCAGAGAGTGTGAGATGGGAGTCTTCCATTCATTCCGCCAGCATCTGCCCACGCACTTCTCCCGGGTGAGCATCTTGCTCCTTTAGATACAACAGGGCTCCTAAATCTAAGCCAACTACCTCAGCTGGTGTTGAGCCGAAGAAATCATGATCTGTGTTAATGCTGGGGGGATAGAAGGATTGTCTAAAATGGCCTTATAAGAGATGGTATGTTTGTCTCTGATGTGGTACATTCCCTAAGTATTTTTGTTATTCGGCAAATATTAACTGAGCATCAGAAATGTTCCAGGCACTTGGGATGGAACAAGAAATTAAATATTGCTGTTCTCATGGTGCCTAAATACTTGTGAGGAGATTACATACTTGATGCTTATTTTTATCCCCAAGTTGACCTGAGTTAGATGTGAGTTCACGTGTCGGCTGTAACGCATGTTAGTACCTTGTCATTATTTGAAAACCTCTGCTTTCTGCCTGATTATGTTTTCTCATATATTCCTGAAGCAAAGTTCTTACTATGCCAGCATCTCCCATAGGAGACCTTATGATGATAGACAGCAATAAATACTGGTGCAAAAGATAAAGCCTTTAGGAACATGGCTCTCTTAACTGAAAACTTTTAAATTCTTGGCATGTGTGTGCGTGCTTATGTGTGTTTGTGAGCATACAGAAAATGCACAAATAATGGGTTTCCTGGAAATGTTGGTTGTACAGAGACTATCTTTCTTGACCATTTTTGTCCCCAAAGCAAGCACTTGAAAGAATTCAATAACAACTTCTTGAGCAGAAAAGATGGCCCTGTTCAGAGCTTGGTTCAGCAGACAGTGAAACGTGGCTTGGCTGCCTCTTGGCATAGTTCTAGGGTGTTACGTTCCATGAGAGGCCTTGGAGGGAGGAGGCACCGGTACCTTTTAAGAATCTCATCAAATCAGGCACAGACTTGCTGGCAGCCACAGCAGAGGGATCTTACTGATCTTTGCCCAACTCTCAGGAGGTAACTGGCAAGACAGAAGTAAGCAAAATAAGCAACCCAATCTGAAGCCTTTTAAATTTGACTTGGAAATTTTGTCTCAAGGCAGCCAAAGAGCAGACACAACGATTTCATTTTCTCCAAGTCCAGTTCTTGGGCAGTTAGTATTTAATGCAGATAAAATACATTCAAGTATCTATTGGTTTTCTTTTCTTTTCTTTTCTTTTTCAGTCTAGCTGTTCTCTGCATCAGGTGACTCTGCTCCTTGAAAATACATTTAAGTTATGCCATTCCTGTCCAAAACCACCACTGACTCCTTCTTCGGGGGCCAAGACTTGAAATTATGTGCACTTTGCCAGTGAGTTGTTTCTCCGATTATCTGAAAATCTTCTGCCAGGGATAAGGCGATTTGTCTCCATTCTGTCTGAGGCTGTGGATCCTGGTTTGCAGAGGAGGTTCCTCCGCATGGCTTCTCATGAAGCCAGAATGACTCGGTTAGAGAGTAATCTGGGTGCGGCCTCTGGCTGCACTCTGGCGGAAAGAACAGGTATTGAACAAGCCACACCGGGGCTGATCAGTGCAAAGGCCGAGAGGAATAATTACACTCACAGCTGTTGTTTCACTGAAATGTTAACCTAAATGAATGGAGTTGGAAAGGTCATTCTAGGAGAATCTGATTTCTCAGCAACAGGAGCTTTAATTCTATCCCCTTTTTATTTCTGTCTGCTGAGAACTGGTTTCTCATTTCTCCACACTTGTTCTTCCTTTTCGTCAACATTTTGTGTACTTTGAGATAATTATAAAATTCTTGTATGCTCATTTAAAAACATTTCCAGAAAGTGAAAGTAAGCACGTGACCCAGGAAAATTCTAATTATTAATACACTTGAGCTTGTAAACTAGGGTTTAGACCTATATGTTCAGATCGAATTCCAAACCAAAATTCATTTCAGAAGTTTAAACAAAGCATATTAGTCTTATGCCTTCCGAGTCCCTTGACACAAGTGAGAGTCCCTTGACACAAAAGTCTTCTTAAGACTTTTGCATACAAGTTACATTTCAAGAGAATATGCCTCTCTTTTTAAGCCGAAAAAATTCTCAAGTATATTCAGGTAGAAGCATGCAATTTTAATTAAAATCTAATACTACCCTCTTTAGAATCAAGAAAAAATTTTGGAGCCTGGAGTATGGGATATTAACATGTTATGCACCAGTGCATAACTTTCAAATGTGTTCCAGTGCCCTCTAGAGCTGTTGTGCTTTTTAGTTTTGAGACAGAATTTCGCTCTGGTTACCCAGGCTGGAGTGCAATGGCGCAATCTCGGCTCACCGCAACCTCCGCCTCCTGGGTTCAGGCAATTCTCCTGCCTCAGCCTCCTAAGTAGCTGGGATTACAGGCATGCGCCACCATGCCCAGCTAATTTTTTGTATCTTTAGTAGAGACAGGGTTTCACCATGTTGACCAGGATGGTCTCGATCTCTTGACCTCATGATCCACCCGCCTCGGCCTCCCAAAGTGCTGGGATTACAGGCTTAAGCCACTGAATTAAGAAATTCTTAATGCAGGTTAGTGATTGGTTCATACAGGAAGGATTTTTTTATTCATTCATTAATTCATTCATTCGGTTTTTGTTCAACAAGTATTCCCTGAACACCCACATGCCAGCATTATGGAAGATGAATTCATCACCTGCATGAAGGTGCTTACAGAGCTGAGAGTAAACGTCTTGAGAACCGGGCAGACCATGGGCAGCTCACAAGAGAGGCAGCGGTAAACCAAGATCAGAATGCAGAAACGAGGGCCTGGTGTGGTGGCTCACGCCTGTAATCCCAGCACTTTGGGAGGCCAAGGCAGGTGAATCACTTAAGGTCAGGAGCCTGAGACCATCCTGGCCAACATGGTGAAACCCCGTCTCTACTAAAAATACAAAAATTAGGCAGGGGTGGTGACAGCTACTTGGGACGCTGAGGCAGGAGAATCTCTTGAACCTAGGAGGCGGAGGTTGCAGTGAGCCGAGGTGGTGCCACTGCACTCCAGCCTGGGCCACACAGTGAGACTGTCTTCCCCTCTCCCCCCACCAAAAAAGAAAAAAATAAAAAAAATTCAGAGATGAAGGAGCTTACTTTGTTTTGGGGGCAGGTGAAACAAGGGACTTCTGAACTAGAAACTAAAGTATGAATAAGATTTGGACGTAAACTCATTCTGCATGGCAAAAAATTGGAAATTTCTTTCTTAGGTATAATTTTTCTTGGGAAAATAAGCTACAGACAGCCCTAAATGCCATGTAAATGACTTTCTCTCTTTCAGGCGTCTTTTGAAATGTGAGAGTTAATGACATTTCAGATCCTGTCAACTGTTGATTGACCTCTGCCCTTTACACATGAGATTTCTATCCTCTTCCTCAAAATACTCTTCTGTCACCAAGCCAAAAGCAGTAAAACAAGAGAGGAGGAATAACTGTTTTACCTGCTATCCCTGTCACTACATTCTCCTTAAGTCACCAATGCTACTCATGATGTGATACTCCATTTGGGCTGCGCTAACAAAAACACCATAAACTGGGTGGCTCGTAAACAGCAAATATTTACTTCTTATAGTTCTGGAGGCTGGGAAGTCCAAGGTCAAGGTACCCACAGATTTGATATCTCGGGAGGATTCATTTCCTGCTTCATAATTGGTGTCTTCTCACTGTGTCCTCGCAAGGCGAAAGGAGATAATGAGCTACCTTGTGTCTACCTTACAAGGGCACCAAGTACATTCATAAGGGTTCTTACTTTGTGACCTAGTCATCTCTGCAAAGGCTCACCTCCTAATGTCATTACCTTGTGGGTTAGGATTTCAACATATGGATTTTGGAGGATACACTATTTAGACCACAGCATTTTATTTTATTTTATTTATTATTATTATTATTTTTGAGACAGAGTCTCACTCTGTTGCCCAGGCTGGAGTGCAGTGGCACAATCTCAGTTTACTGTGACTTCCACCTCTTGGGTTCAAGCGATTTTTCTGCCTCAGCGTCCCAAGTAGCTGTCACCACCCCTGCCTAATTTTTGGCAGAGTAGCTGGGGTTACAGGCACCCACGACCATGCCCAGCTAATTTATGTACTTGTAGTGGAGATGGGGTTTTGCCATGTTGACCAGGCTGGTCTTCAACTCCTGACCTCTGGTGATCTCCCCACCTTGGCCTCCCAAAGTGCTAGGATTACAGGCGTGAGCCACCGTGCCTGGCTCAGTGAATATTTATTGTGTACCTATTATATGCCACATATGCTGCTAGGTGCCAAAAGTCAACAGTTAGCAAGCATACATGGTCCTTTTTCTTAAAAATCTTTTACTGGCTGTAGACAACCAATTAAGCAACAGAATACAACTCTTAATTATAATAAGAAAAGCAGTACACGATGAACATCAACCTGGCCTTTGGTGTAAGACAATCTGGATTGAAATCTGGGCTCTGCTGAATACTTGCCACATGACCTTGGGCTACCTAACCTCTTGACACTCGGTTTTCCATATGAATCTATTCCTAGTTCACCGAATGTCCCAGCAGCTGTTCCTGGTCTGCAGTGGCTTTCCTGCAGCCATAATTCCTTCCTGTGATTCCGCCATCCCCTAGGACTTCATCCTCACAGCTGAAGGGGAAGAAGAGAGTGTGAGAAAGGGACAGATGCTTTCTTCAGTTGCACTGGTCTGGAAATGGCATCCATTGGCTAGAACTCAGTCATTTGGCCAAACCGAATTCAAGTCTAGAAAAAGTAGTTCAGCTGTGCACCCAGGAATAAGAGGAGAACATAGATCTTGCTGAACACCTAGAAATAGTTGACACAACCTTTGTCAGCCACTTTAACAAGTTCAGATTTATCGTGGAATTAAAAAGCCAGTGAAAGCAAAGGAGTAAAATCATCACATTTTTCATTTTTGGAAAATCATTCTATCAGCAGAAAAAGAATGGCTTGGATGATTGACTGGATAACTGAGTGGGTAGGAATGTTATTCAGTGAGATACAGGCAGAGGTGTGAGTTTCCAGGGAGGAGGATGAGAGGTGAGTTCAACTGAAGACACACTGAATATGAGGTGTTCAAGATAATCAGATATACAGAGATGTACTCTAGTTGCACACCCTGCAGGAAAGAAATTGAACTAGAGGTACCCCTTTGTGAGTTTTCAACTTATACATGGAGCCTTGGGGGTTTGTAGAGAAAAACGATATAAAGAAAAGGACAGAGGAAGAGGCACCAGCAAAAGAAACTGAGCAGGAGCACCCTGAGAGAGGGAACAGTGGCCAAATATGATGCCACACACACCACAGGAAGACATTATTTCAAGGAGGTAGTGGGCAACAATATCAAAACAAGACACTGACTTTTATAAAAAAGAGTTGTGGGTGCATGTTCTGGTTATTCCGTTTACCCACCATTCTTCCCTTACCCCTGTGCCCCTGAAAGCTGATCTCTGTAGACTTTCTCACTTAGGCTCCCTCGTCCTCTAGCTTTCAGTGGGGTTTGGCCAAGAAAGCAATGGCAGATGGGATGACTGAAACAGAGGGAGCAAAACATTTTTCCGCAGTTCCATCCAACTTCAGTGTCTTCTCTTAGGCAGCTGAGTCCACCCCTCCTCGACTTTAATTCCCACCAGGTGTCCTCCTCTCCCTGGTTCTCATTTTTACTGTTCTATTTCCTCCTCGTCTCTTCAGCCCTAGGAATGACAATGGCTTCCTTCTGTCGCTGCTCTTGGAGTGCTTCATAATTCCATTTTTGATGCCTTCATCCTGCCTACATCTCTGTCAGCAGCTTCTTCCCTTGAACCATGTGGGATGAATTCTGCTTCTTGCAGGTATGCTGACTGATCTGGTAATTTAAGTATTTAAAAACGAATTTGCAGTTAGTTGAAAGCTGAGTACTTACTGGGTGAAGGAGGAGTTAGGCTTTCAAGGAGTTTGGCTGTGGAATTCATCATCTCTCTCTACTTCCCTGAAAGGAGAAAGGAAGGAGGAAAGGAAGGAAAAGGAGATAGGACAAGTGGAGAAACCTTGAGTGGAAGGAGTTGTTTGTTCCAAGATGGAGGAGACCTGTTAATGTTTAACTACTCATAGGAAAGACCCAATGGAAAGAGTTTATTGTTGATGTAAGAAAGTGAGGGACTTATTAATTGCTTGAAACTTAGGAGAAGGCAGAAGGATTTGGGAAACAGGATGCAAATGGGAGGATCTGACTTGGGTGAGGGGAAGGTCACTTTATCTGTTGTAAGTGAAGGAATGGAAGACAGGATGAGTTGGAGACAGTTGGTGTTAGAAAGTTGAGATTTCATCTAAGGACTTCTGTTTTTTTCTGGAATCCCAGAAAATTCAGAGTAGAATTATTATAGAATTGGGCATTTGCCCAGTAAATCTCCTGGAAGTACAATGGGGCAAGGGAATTGAGAATGCTGGCAAGAAAGAGACTGGGCACCAATAAAGATGAAGGTGGGGTACTGATGAGAGGAGAAGAGGGTGCCGGGGACTGGTGATTCAGCGTGGTTTAAGATCAGATTTATAAGCAGTAACGTGAGTAAGAAAGTTGGAAAGTAAGCACCAATTATCAGAAAGGGAAATGTCTAAATTCATGATTTCAGAGAAGGAACAACTCTGGTTGAGGGAAGATTTGGGATATGGCTGAAGAGTGTGTACCTGCAGTGAGGTGGATGTGAAGGTTCCTGGAGATGAGGACACTAAAGGAAGTGGGATGATGGAGTTCTTGGGATGGAGAGGAACCAAAGTCTCTAAGACGGCTGCTTCCACGAGGGGAAAAGTAAATGAGGAAAACACGTCTTCCCCATCCTAGGGGTCCCTGGCATCTTCCTCGTCATCCTCATGTAGCATCCCACCACCTGTCTCCCTCAGGACCATGCCCTGTGGGAGTCCCTGCCCCAGGCCTGGAAGCAGCTCCCCTCTGCCTCTGTGCTCCCCCCATGGCAAGGCTCATTGCTGAGAAAGTCCTAGCTCCCACTTTCCACATGACAAGGAAACTGGTTCCAGTCACGATGTGGACCACTGAAGTAAAAACGTGGTGGAAATGAGGGACCAAAATCACGTTTCCCAAGCAAGGAAGGAGACCAAACCTTCAGATGATGACATCAGATAATGTCATTCCAGCTGACATCATCTCTGTTTCAAAGGACAAGCCACATGGTATTCTTAAGAGAAATGGCTCTGATATCATCTATCCTGCCAGGATCAGCCTTTGGGAGGCTCTGTGTGGCTGCACAGTGAACAGCCCACTCTGGACGGCAAGACCATACCCACTGTATTCAAGGAAGTTATCAGGCCTGGCCTGCACTGAAAAGCCCCTGGAGAAGACCTCTCCATCCCCAAAGTGCCCAAGAAATGTGAAGACTTCGTTGTTGAGTTTGAAGTGATCTTCCCCTAATGGATTGCCCAGATGTCAAGAACTGTACTTAAGCAGGTTCCTTCCCTGTAGCTACCTGCATTCCCCAAGGACTGACCAGGGAGCTCTCCAGAACTCAAGGATTTCCAGACCGTTCTACCAGTTGTGGACCATGAGGGGACACATGGGCCCAGGAAAGGCTTTCATATTGCTGAACGTTTTCCATAGAATATATTACAATCATTCAGGGCCAGGCACGGTGGCTCAAGCCTGTAATCCCAGCACTTTGGGAGGCCGAGGCGGGTGGATCACAAGGTCAAGAGATCGAGACCATCCTGGTCAACATGGTGAAACCCCATCTCTACTAAAAATACAAAAAATTAGCTGGGCACGGTGGTGTATGCCTGTAATCCCAGCTACTCGGGAGGCTGAGGCAGGAGGAAAATTGCCTGAACCCAGGAGGCGGAGGTTGCGGTGAGCCGAGATCGCGCCATTGCACTCCAGCCTGGGTAACAA
>CM052662.1:91435988-91481635 GCA_028533165.1 Leontopithecus rosalia
CGTGTATGGCTGCAGTAGAGTGGTTTTGGTGGGCTGGCCCTGGATTCTTATCATCACCCTTCACGTTAATTTTGTGGGAGAATGCATCCTCTTCAAACAATGGACTTAGAAATGGCTTTTGTAAATTAGGGACTGGTTAAAATTGCACGCTGGCCTCTGAATACCTCAGAAAATAGACTGTTATCAGCAGGTGTTTTTTTCTCTACGTTTCTATGAGGTTCTAAGAGTTGAGACAGAAGATGGATTGTCAGCAATGATCCTTGCTAAATGAGCACTTCGTGTTTATAATTGAGATATTTTAATGTTTAAAAAATAATATGTCATCTTATAGAGGTAATTTATATTCACTGAACAATTCAGAAAGTTAAAAGAATACAAAATAAAACTTCTGTATTCGCACTAACTGGAAATAACTATTACTAATATCTCAGCATTACATTGTACTCTGGACACGCATCCCCCTTTGCCTCTTCCCCAACTTGGAGTTGTGTATCCAGTTTTATTATCTCTTTTAATCATTGAATAAAATGTGAGCACTGTGAAGTCCTGTTAAGATGAGTAAGCAACAATGAAGAGGGGTCCCATGTGGGGGAGAACAATTGTTCTGAGACAGCTACCCACAAACAACCACTGGCACAACCTCGCTCTGCACACAGCCCCACAGCATGACCTCGTTCTGTATGTACACCCTCCAGGACAGCCCTATAAAACCTTCCTCCAGCTCCTGGCTCTGTGCAGACAGCCCCTTCTTTGCTGTGCTGCCCGTTGCACCCTTGCAATGTATCTTCATACTTTCTCTAATAAACCAGCCTTTCCTTACCTACGACTGTCTTGTAAATTCCTTTACCACCTGCAATACCAGCCCCAGCCAATCACAGCAGTGACAAGCACTTCTCTGGACCATCAAAAATTTCTTTTTAAAAAAATGAATGTAGCAAAGTCTTCTGTTGTTCGCTTTTTTGTTTTGTTTTGTTTTGTTTTTTGAAAGAGAGTCTCACTCTGTCACCCAGGCTGGGGTGCAATGGTGTTATCTTAGCTCACGGTAACCTCCACCTTTTGGGCTCAAGTGATTCCCGTGCCTCAGCCTCCCAGACAGTTAGAATTACAGGCATGCATCACCATGCTCAGCTAATGTTTGTATTTCTAGTAGAGATGGGATTTCATCACGTTGGCCAGGCTGGTCTTGAACTCCTGGCCTCAAGTGATCCGCCCACCTCAGCCTCCCAAAGTGCTGGGATTACAGGCATAAGCTTCTATGCCTGGTCTGTTTCCTTTATTCTGGGTATGCAACTAGACTATGTTTCCAGGCCTCCTCTTGCAGTTAGGTGTAGCCAAACAACAACAACAACAAAAACACAACAAAACCATGAATAAATGTAATGAGCGTAATAAATGCAGTGAGAGGCAGGTGTGTCTCCTCTACGTTATCTGTTCCCCCTTCGTATAGCTGGATGCAGATGATGACAAGACCCAGGGAGATTTCAAGGTCACAAGAATGGAAGAACCCTAAAATGTGAATAATCATGTGTTGAACGAGATGGGGAAACGGGTAAGAATGCACATCTAATGTGTTTGATCTATTACATATTTTTGGATCTGTTTGTTACAGCCGTCTTGCCTACCCTGTTTTCGTTCTATGGAGAGGAAAGGCTTCTTACTGAGCTGCAGTAGGCTGGTAGAAATGGTAAAAATGGCCCCAGTGAGTGAATTGCATCTCCCTGTGTCCATGTCTCTTCGTGGGATTCTTGACTGCGTTTCCCAACAAGAGTGGGGATCTATTTCCTCATTCCTGGATTCTAGGCTGCCCTTATGAATTTTTGGCTAGAATGTGATGAAAGCAGCATTTGAGGACTTCCGAGCCCAGGTCCTAAGGGGCCTTGTCGCACCTGCTTTTGCTCAGAGTGGACCCCAGCTACTATGCAAAGAAGCCCAGACTGTCCTATTTGTAGAGAGTCTGTGTGGAGAGACAGGTCCTAGAGGATGAGATACTGTGTGGGGAGAGAAGCCACATGAAGGAGAACTGAGGCCCTACACATACGTGTGAGCCCAGACAAAGCCATGGGAATGAAGATCCAGGCATCTCAGTTCACCCTCAGCCGTTTGAGCCATCCCAGGAGGAATGCCGGACTTGTAAGTGAAGCCATCCGGGAGTCTCCCGATCCCGTCACGCCACCCAGTCAATAACACCATGTGGAGGAGAGACAAGCCACCCCGCAGAACCCTGCCCACATTCCTGATCCACAGTCCTGTAAGCATTCACATAGCGACTTTAAGGCTCTAAGTTATTGATGGTTAGCCAGCAACAGATATCTGAAACAGGGATATTGTAGGGGACAAAAGACAGTGTCTTTTCCTCACCAACTGCAAGGTTCATGACTGACCCCCACCACTCCAAAACAAGAGACAGATTAACAGAGGAAACACATAAAATTTATGTTTTAACAAAGTTTTGCATGACATGGAACCCTTCAGAAATGGTGACCCGAAGACCTACGGGAAACTGTATTTTTATGGTCAATCTCATGAAAGAAGTAGATAGTTGTGGAGAAACATGATTGGACAAAGGAGAGTATGACATAACAGTAATAAACAGGAGTTCGGGGAGAACTTACAGGGCCTGTTTGCTCAGACTCTTCTGTGTGTCTTCCTTTACCTCCTCCAGACACAGAGCAGAACACCTGTCTTGTGAGGTCTTATGCACCACTTTCAGGGGAGGTAGCTCAGGTAATTCTTGCGTGGCTGGCTCTCATGCAGAAAGGTGCGAAAATATGAAACAATGACCTTGCTTCTGTGGTTTTCTCAATTTCTAAGGCCCCACACTTTGAACCCCAACAGTATTTACATGTGCCCACCCTTTTGTTACTGTAAATGGCAGTGATAAACGTCCCTGTCCTGAATTTCCTGTCCATCAAGAGACGCTACATTGTTGAACTTGGTTAAGTATGGAAACTAAGTAAGAAGTCGTGTCTCTCAAGTTTGGAGCTTAAATCAAGTTCCTGGTCCCTGTTATATAGATGAAGTAATATTTTCATAGGGAACAATCTATTTAATTCCTATAGACAGTGCAATTAATTAGCCTCCACTAAAGTTCCTTGCTAGTCAAAACAATCTGGTTACCATTTTATCCCTAACGTTCATTAGAGTAAATGCATCAAACTGTCTCTTCTAATTAATCACTGCCAGTGGGCCTTTTTCATTCTGGGATCCCATTGAAATCAAGAAGCCAATTTCAATGAAGGTATCCTCTACCATCACTTTGACCTACAGAACACATCCATTGCAGGACTCTGTAAAGAAACCGATAGCCCCTCATTAATGCATTTCTCAATGCCTTAGTGGAAGGCATGACCTCGGAGCTCTCTCAGAACACACAGTCATGCCGGGGTGGATGTGCAGACCACAGATTATATAACCATTCCAACATTCCAATTTTCCTAAGTCGTTGAATATGTCCTTTTACATTAATCCAGGAAAATTCTGGCATCTTAACCTCATTGAATAGAGGTTATGGCTGGATTCAAGTTTCAATGATCTAAGAAAACTGTTAGATATACTTCTAGCTTCAAGACTCTCTAGTAACTGATATCATGACTCATATTGATACATTTGGTCTAGTCCAGGGCTTTATATTCCATCCTCTATGGTCTAATAACCTTAAAATCCAACACTACTTCAGTTTCTGTCACTAACGCAACATTTTGGAGTTATTTTGAATTCTAAACTACTTCTTTCCATTTCAGACTTTGTACTTGTCCCCCTGAAGCAAACTGAGGTCTGACTTTAGTTACTGCTCTAGAGGTGAGGAGAAGTGGTTTTGGTGAGTCTTGAGGTTATTATAGGGTCTTCATACAAGTCTCCTCAGACACCGGAACACAGACTGCTCCAAGATTCTCAGCTTTTCCCAAGTTCAACTAGTTCCAAGGCTCAGAGTCCTTCTTCCTACCAATCAACACTCTTAACTTTCACATAAGATCTGTGAGTCTATGAATTCAATTTAGGTTACAATTCTGCAACCCACACAACTGAATTTTGGGTCAAGTTCAGCTATGAAACTATAAGAAATAACTGATTAGTTTAGGGCCACCACAGATGCTCCCTGAATCTCTGACTTGAGCAGCATTAAATACCTAAGCATGTCACTTTCTGCAGGCCTTCCAGTGCACTCAGAAGCATCACTGCTGCTGCAACAGTCGTGGAGTCACTGGGCTTCAGAGTGCACTTCCTCACAGCCAGCCTCAGGTGACTAAGTATGATGCTGCAGCACACCAAGGATTTCTGATACCCAATTTCCCCATCACTTCTGTGTTCAAAGCTAAGGACATGGCCAAACCAACCACAGAATTCCATTTAGAGGGGCTGTTTCCTGGGATCACTTTTGGTTTCAAATATCATACCAGTCGGAGTCCATTAGTAAATCAGAATAATACAGTGTTATACATTTTACCAGAAAGATTTCTTTTTTTTGAGATGGAGTTTTGCTCTTGTTGCCCAGGCTGGAGTGCAATGGCGCGATCTTGGCTCACTGCAACCTCTGCCTTCCAGGTTCAAGGATTCTCCTGCTCCAGCCTCCCTAGTATTAGGGAGATTACTAATAGTAATAGTAATAGTATACTGAGATTACAAGTATGCACCACCATGCCTGGCTAATTTTCTGCATTTTTAGTAGAAATGGGGTTTCACCGTGTGGGTCAGGAACTCCTGGTTTGGAACTCCTAGCCTCAAGTGATCCACCCACCTCAGCCTCCCAAAGTATTGGGATTACTGTGCCTGGCCACCAGAAATAATTTAAGGAATGTAAGGAATTGGTTAAATCAATGTTAAAGAACTAAGATGCAGAGATGTAACTAAAAGCAGTTACAAATCCCTGGAACTGGAGAAACCAGGCAAAGAAATTTGGGATTATCAGACTTTAGGTTTTTAAGAGGAAAGGACTTACAGAATTGGGACCCAGATCTCTGAGGACAGAACACCATCCTGGTGCTGCTAGTACCTTTGAGGGTAGTTCTGGGTGT
Organism: Leontopithecus rosalia; assembly: GCA_028533165.1. Taxonomy (NCBI): domain Eukaryota; kingdom Metazoa; phylum Chordata; class Mammalia; order Primates; family Cebidae; genus Leontopithecus; species Leontopithecus rosalia. The sequence continues at coordinate 91,441,001 of CM052662.1, forward strand.
GTGTCAAAAAGAGGCAGGGACTGGAACCAAGTGCCGTTACCTGGAGTGAAGACAGTGTTGGGCAACACTGCCAGGGACGGTGGAGCAGAGAAGTCCCTTTGCTCCTGTTTTAGACAGTGTTGGGCAACACTGTCAGGGACGGTGGAGCAGAGAAGTCCCTTCGCTCCGTTTCTGCCTTCGACCTCCCTCTAGTGGCCCATGTTGATATACCTACCAGCTAGCAAAATAGTTTGCAAAGTCCCGTCCCAGCATCACAGAGCAAACATAGGTACATGGGATTAGAGCTGAAAGACCGTAGGTGAACAAGCCAAAAGGCATGCGTCTCTAAATACATTGTGCGTGCATATATCATGTGCATGCACACACACAAACATCTTGGTACACAGTACTCTGGCATTAAAAATAAATTTTTTCACCAGGCAAGGTGGCTCATGCCTGTAATCCCAGCACTTTGGGAGGCCGAGGTGGGCTGATCTCCTGAGGTCAGGATTTGCGGACCAGCCTGTCCAACAGGGCAAAACCCCATCCTTACTAAAAACACAAAAATTAGCTGGGCATGGTGGGTGCCTGCAATTCCAAATACTGGGAAGACCAAGGCAGGAGAATTGCTTGCACCCGGGAAGTGGAGTTTGCAGTGAGTCGAGATAGCGTCACTGCACTCCAGCCTGGGTGGCAGAGTGAGACTCCATCTCAATAAATAAATAAATAAATATTTTTCTCATTACAACAGCAATACTTCTTCTTTCTTAAATATAAAAATAAAACAACTCATAGAAGAAGAAAAAAAATCTATCCTTTATAACGTTCATTTAGCTCCGTCCAGACCTTTCCTCAATTTGTAGCTGTGTATTTTTTTCAAAGAATGACATACAGCTTTCTGAACTGCTTAAAAACATCTTCATGTATCATCAGTAATTTCTCACATGAATACATATTTATTTACAACAGTGGGTTTCAAACTGTTCTAGAAGGATCCCAGGCAAGTACCTCATGAAACAGCCCCTCAAAATGGCCTTAATGGGAGGGCCCTGCGTGCCCCATACATCTTTAACCACTGCAATCCTGCTTTTATATCTTTGTTTTACATCTTTGGTTTCTGTATACGATTCTGTGGGGAATAAAAAATTCCACTGTCAAAGTATTAGAAAGTAATCAAATTATTGTGAGGGTATCAGTCACTTTCCTTTTTCACGATATGACAAAGGATAACTGTAGCTAAACTTTGTAGCTAAACTGTGCGAAGCCCTAACCACACCAGACACCAGGCTTTTCACTCTGTCTACTTCGTAGAACCTAAAAATAAGTTTAATTTGTATTTCATGAATTACTAATGATATGGACAAGGTTTGACATTTAATGGTCATTTGTGCCTTTGACAGCCTTCCTTTGAAGTCTAGAGAATTTTTTTGCAGTATGGCGCTAAAACCTTACCTTCTAATGTATATAGCCTGTGTTTATTCCATGTCCCCTGGTTTAAGGAAGCTCAGATTTCAACACCCATTGCTCATCCAGAACACCATCTCCCTGCCCTCCTCCACTCTTGGTAATGATCTCAAATCTTCCTCCACTGAGAACACAGAAGCTATCTATCCCTCCATCCCAAATAGATCCATATCTATAGCAATTTGTATTTTTCTTCCTGCCTCCGAGAGCAAAAGTTTTTGATGTTTAAGTCAATCCCTTTACTTCAGCACTTGATTCCCTTCCTGCTTGTCTCTTCTGGTTCCCAGCGTGGTGTCTGGCAAACAACTGATGCTCAGAAACTTTGTTCAATGAGTAATGGGTCTTTCTCCAACAATTCTCTCCTTTTTTTTTTACATCCAGCTTTCATACTTCAAATTCTTCCCTTGAGCCTATATATATGTTTTATCAAGTTGTTTTCCATCTGCGATGGTCAGTTTTATGTGTCAACTTGGCTAGGCTGTACCCAGTTATTCAATCAAATATTAACTTAGGTGTTGCTGTGAAGGTATTCTGTAGATGTGGTTAATGTCTACAATGTAAAGGAAATTATTCTGGGTAAGGTGGGTGAGCCTGATCCAATCAGTTGAAAGGCCAAAAGAATAGAACTTAGGTTTCCCTGAAGGTGTGAAGAAAGAAGAAATTCTACCTGTGGACTTCAGCTTCAGCTACTGCCTGAGAGTTTCCAGCCTTATGAATTTCAGACTTTCCTACCTGACTTCTACAATGGCATAAGTCAATTTCTTTCTGTTAATCCTTTTATATATCCTACTGTTTCTGTTTGGCTGGTGGAATCCTGACTGGTACACTGTCCTTAAAATCAGAACAAAATAAAATACTCTCTTGATCCTGCATCTCTCTGTCACCAATAAACTCCATTTTCACTTCTAAGCTACTAAAAATATTGTCCTATAGTCACTGTCTCTACTTCATCCCTTTGCAGTCACTTTTGAGCTATTGTCCCGTTTATACCACTGGTGAATTGCACGTTTTCTCATGGATAGCCATGGGCAATCTCAAACTCAGCATATCAAAAGTTATCATAGCACCCCTGCTGCCTTACCTGAATCTATTCTTCTTCTGAATGTCATATTTTGTCATATTTCAAACTTAAGTGGAAGTCATTTGTATTCATACATTCTCATGTTATTATAAAGAACTACCTGAGATTGAATAATTTATAAATAAGTTTGACTCACGGTTCTGCAGGCTGTACAGGAAGCATGACTGGGGAAGCCTCAGGAAACTTACAAACAGGGCAGAAGGCGAAGGGGAAGCAGGAGCATCTTACCTGGCCAAAGAAGAAAGAGAGAGGACAAAGGAAGAGTTACTACACACTTCTAAACAACCAGCTGTCTTGAGAACTCATTATTACCAGAATAGCAAGGGGGACTTCTGCCCCCACTATCCAACTGCATCCCACCAGGCCCCTTTTCCAACACTGGGGGTGATAATTCTGATGGAATGTGTTCTCTTTCTGGGTCCACAAGGAGGCGTAGTTTTAAGAGCAAGAACTTCCCAGTACCACACCCACCAATACCCCTCCCCCCTCCCCTCCCCCTCCCCCCCACCTCCCCCCACCACGCGGCTCTCTCCATCCAGGAATTTAACTGTTTATCTTTAAATTTCAAGGGCGCACGAAGAAACTAAGAGTCAATCACACCAGCGGAAGTTCTAAGGAACTCCTTTCCTTGGCCAGGGGACTTAGAAAAGGTGTGGGTTCCTCCCAGGTTAAAAGCCCCCTTCTTCCACACCCCTTCCGACCCCATGTTTGGGTCCCCTTTGATGAACACTCCCTTGGTGGAAGCCGTGTTTCTCTCTCCTGGATTTCCCCTCTGGAGTCCCCTTCCACACTCTCTCGTGGAAGCCCGTCTTCTCTCCTAAACTCCGTCTCTCTCTGTTCCCTTCTACTCAGTGTGGAAGCTGCTTTCCTCTCCTGGATTCCATCCTGCTGGATTTTCTCACTCAGTGTGAGAGTTAGCTGTTTCTTTCTCTCTCCTTCTTTTTCTCTCTCTACCTAAATAAAATCACTTTCTGCACTTTTGAGTCTGGCATTCACTTTTAAGAGCGCACTGCATCACGGTCCCCTCACCCATTCTTGGGGAGTGATAGACCAAGAACCTGGAGAACGTCCTCTCAGGGGAACTGAGGGCACCCCTGAACCCCTGAACTCCAATTCGACATGAGATTTGGGTAGGCACACAGACCCAAACCATACAATCATTTCAGACATGTAAATACAGGTGGAGCATGCTAATCTGAAAATCCAAAATCTGAAGTGCTCCAAAATGCCAAACTTTTTGAGTTCTGACAGGATGATGCAAGTTACCCTGAACACATTATTTTTCACTGTATTAACTAACGGTATATCATATTTTCTTTTTTACTACTAAGCACATATGTATGAATAAGCAGAAGAAAATGATTGCTTAACAGTAGCACATAAATTCAGAGTCAGGAATGATGTTGACACCAAACCACCACAGACTGTCCACGTGGGTGACTGATATGTACACAAACTTTGTTTCCTGTGCCAAATTGTTAAAAATATTAAATAAAATGTCTTCAGGCCATGTGTTTAAGGTGTATATCAAACATAAATAAATTTCATGTTTATACTCGGGTCCCATACCCAAGATTCCTCATCTGTATTTGCAATTATTCCAAAATCTTAAAAAAATGGGAAATTCACAACAATTTTGGTCCCAAGCATTTCAGATAAGGGATAGTCTCAATCCATGCTAAACATCTACATAAGTCATACTGTCCATATTCAGCAGAAATGCCTGAAGGTTTGGGCCTCTATCATTTCTGGCCTTCGCTTTTGTAATAGAACAGATGGGTCTGTTCCAACCTCTTCCCTCCCACATCTGTTCTCCAGAGTGCTCTTCTTCTGAGGCAAGGTGACAAAAATAACACCTTTATCACCTATACGAGGTCACGTCAACCTAGACTCCCATCACAAAGGCCTTTTGAAAACAGCCCTACTCAGAACTAATAAGAATTTCTAAGATGGGACCTGAAAATCTCTATTTATTTATAAATTTTTTTTGAGATGGAGTCTCGCTCTTGTAGTCCAGGCTGGAGTGCAGTGGTGCCATCTTGGCTCATTGCAGCCTCTGCTTCCCAGGTTCAAGTGATTCTCCTGCCTCAGCCTCCGGAGCAGCTGGGATTACAGGCACCTGCCACCATGCATGGCTAATTTTTGTATTTTTAGTAGAACGGGGTTTTGCCATGCTGGTCAAGCTGGTCTTGAATCCCTGACCTCATGATCCACCCACCTTGGCCTTCGAAAGTGCTGGGATTTCAGGCGTGAGCCAGTGCACCTGGCTGAAAATCTCTATTTTTAAAAGCTACCCAGGAAATTTTGATAATCAGCCAGGTTTCTGAACTACCGGTCTTTAGGTAAAAATCCAAATTCTTCCCATGACCTGACACCAGTATTCCCAGCTCTATCCCTCAGCACAAATCATGTCCCAGCAGTACTAGCTCAGGACTAGTGATTCTTCAAACCCATGCTGCCTAAAACCTCTGTAGTAATATTCTTCTTCCTGTAACCGCCTGGGGAGTTCCTATGCATCCTTCAAAAGACTCTATTCAAGCATCATCCAACCTCATATACAGCCGGTAAATATTTACTGAGGCCCTACCACATGCCAGGCTCTGAACTAAGCATTGAGATAGCAGAACTAAGCATTGAGATAGGCAGTAGGCTGAATAACCACCCCCCACCTCCCACCCAAAGATGTTCACATCCTAATTTCCATAATCTGTGAATATGTTACCTTGCACCGAGAAGGAATTTTGCAGATATATAACCAGGGCGCTTGAGACTTCAGCGCTCCAGCATTTTTTGTGTGTTAATGAAATAAAGAAAATTTTGATCAGGCCCTTGCTTGCTTGTACATGTTAAGCACTCACTTTTTGCTCGGTATCCTTGTTCCCATAACGTAATTATGAACTGCCGACGTACTGTTTCTTTGTCAAGCAGGAGGAGATACCTTCAGGGTCGTAGGAATAGTTTGGAGAAGGAAGGAATTCCTGGAAGGACACTGCAACCAGCTGCCATGTACATATGGCTGCACAAGGTATTACCTGAAACTGAAGAAACGCAGACGTTTCTCCTGGATTCCTGGAAACTCCCTCTCCCTTACTCTCTAGCTGCATAAAAACTCCCTGCTTCTTTTTTGTTTCTGTGGATTTGAGAGCTCTTGCTCTCTTGCCTTCTCACTTTGGCCAAACTGAATAAATATTTCTCTATATCCAAGCACCAGTATCTCAGTATTTGGCATCAGCTGCCTGTCCGGTACATGCGCCTGAATTTGGAGTTCTAAAACAGATGAGATTAAGTTAAAGATTCTGAGATGGAGTGACTGTCCTGATTATCTTGATGGGCTCAATGTAATCACAAGGGTGTTTTTAAGAGGGAGGCAGGCAGGAGGGTGAGAGACAGCGAAAGGAGATGGAAAAGGATGATTTCACTGTGAAGGTGACTGAGTTCATGCTATGAAGGTGGAGAATCGTGAAACGAGCCAGGGAATGAAGGCAGCCTCTAGAAGCTGGAAAAGGAATGGAGATGAATTATTTCCTAGAGACTCCAGGAGGAACCAGCCCTGCCACCTTCAGTCCAATGAAACTGATTTTGGGTTTCTGACCTCCAGAAATGTAAAACAGCTTCTACTTATTTCAAGCCGTTAAGTTGGTGGTAATTTGTTACAGCAGCAATAGAAAACGAATACATAGGCCAACACAGGCACTGTGGTAATACATTAAAGAGGCCTCTATGTCAAGTCACGGAGTGAGTGAGGATGGGGTGTTCAGGAAGAATTACTCAAAATACGACCCCAGAGCTGAAGAAAGGAGACTGTGTTTTGGAGGATGGCTCAGGTAGAGTAAGAAGTATGTGTAAAGGTACAGAGAAGGAGCCTGGAAAGTGTTCCGTCAAAGTAAGACTGCTTGCATTAAATAGCAGTAAAAACATCAGCAATATCAATTAGGGTAAATGTTTATTGTTTGTGTGCCAGGAGTGCCTTGGCATTTTACAAGTCTGAGACTGATACTATTATTATCTTCATTTTACCCACAGGGATACTCAAGTCTGGAGGAGGAGGTAAGCAAGTTCCCTGAGATCAGCAAGCTAGCAAGCAGCAAAGCTGGAACTGGATGGAACCTTGGCAGTCTGTTTCCTGAACTCACTCTAACGCCTTTCTAAGAGGTGACTGTGGGAGTCTTCAGCACCTAAGTGAAGGGACATTAATACGGCTGAGGATAAGTGAATTACTGGAAAGATATTATAGAGGTAAGGATCAGCAGAGCTTGGAATATGACCTTGTCTTGGAGACTGACACAAGTGGGAATGACAGATAGGTGACTTCCAAGTGTCTCTTATGGGATGTAGGTTTTTCTGCGGTTCAGGACGTAAAGGAGCCTTCCTTTACTACTCAAAGCAATCACTCCTTCTTCGTTACCAATTCCACCCTGCACAAACCTCTTTATTTCATTCTTCCTTTCCCCTAACGTCTGGGGTGGAATTGCGGGTGGAAACACCAGCTCAATCCTGGGCCTCGTTTTCCACGTTTGTACAATGCTTACAAGTACTTAGTAGTTCCAAACTTGGCTGTGGATGCTTCCGAATGCCCGCTGCAAAGTTTGAACAAAATGCATTTCCCTCGCCCCATTCTCAGAGTCTGATTGATTAGAATCAGGATGGGGCTTTTGTTCCCCCAAAACACCCCGTGATTCTACGTGGCCGTATGTGGGTCACCCATGCACAGATGACTGTCTAGGGCCTTCCCAGTCCCACCCTTCAGCGCCCTCCAGCGCCCCCGCGCGTTGACTCGGTGAAGGCCGCCCCCAGCCCAGCCCCCGGTCCCGCCCCCGGCTCCCTTCCGGCCGGGACCCATCGCCCGACACCCCCGGCTCCCTTCCGGCCCCGACCCATCGCCGAGTCGCACCCCCGGCTCCCTTCCGGCCGGGACCCATCGCCGAGTCGCACCCCCGGCTCCCTTCCGGCCGGGACCCATCGCCCGACACCCCCGGCTCCCTTCCGGCCGGGACCCATCGCCGAGTCGCACCCCCGGCTCCCTTCCGGCCGGGACCCATCGCCGAGTCGCACCCCCGGCTCCCTTCCGGCCGGGACCCATCGCCCCTCCTCCGACCGTTCAGCGCGCTCTCGCCGAGCTCCGCCTTTTCTAAGTCTCCCGCCTCGCAAGATGGCTGCGATGCGGCTGCGCTCCGAGCCGTGGAACCGCGTGACGATCCCGAAGGCGGGGAGCCTCAGCGCGATGATGGTGGAGAACCCCAGCGTGACCCTCCGTGAGTGAGGCGCCCGGCGAGGACTGGGGATGTTTTCGGAGGAGGCCGCCCGGCCGGGCCGGCGCACGTGGGGTGGGGCCGGGGCGGGCCGGGGCAGTCCCGGGCCCCGGAGACGCTGGGAAGGGGCGCGGGGGGACTCGGGTCGCGCGGTCCCTGCATTTTGCGGCGGAAACTCGTAGGGCCTCTGGCTTTGCAGCCCGTCGTGGAACCAGCCGTGCTCACGCAGGGCTTGGCTGGGGAGGTGAAAACCCAGGGTTCGGCCGTGAGCGGAGGGGCGGGGTGGACTTAGCTGGTGCCGGGGAGCGGGGCTGCCTGGGAACCCTCGCTCGCGCCCCGTCCGTTTCCCCTTTCCGTCCTTCTGCCCCCTGCCCCCGAGGAGCGGGGGGTGTCACCTAAGCACCGGGACACCCTCTGCTTCTCTGTAAAGTGGAGCCAGTCCCGCCCCTCCCTGGGCGTCGGGAATACCTAACGGTGTAATTTAGGAGCGAGTGCTCTGAAAGCGACGGTGTTTTACCACCTAACGGTGGTTTTGCTGCGGTGGAGAGCACATAGGACGTAGGAGCCTGGCAGGAGCCAGATTCTCTGGGTTTGAATACTAGCTCTACCCGTTGCTGGAACCTTTCTGTGCCTCACTGATGTCGCTTTCAAACGGACATAGAAATACCTTCCTCATAGGGCTGTTTCAGGGGATGAAAGCGTTGACATTATGAAGAAAACATTTGGAACACTGCCTGGCATGGTTCATGGGCGCTCAAATGGTAGCTATTAGGGATGTAGCTACGTAGATCCGGGGCCCAAGGGAGAGACTAGTCATGGGTTCTTCGTTTGTTTCTGGTTGGGCCAGTAAAGCCCCTTCCTCATGCCTCTTTTCCCTAGAGACGAACTAAAAACCATGGCTTCAGGCCGCGAAAAGCCCAAAACTAAACAGAACAGAACAACAAAATAAGGCGGTTGGACAAGCTTGGCTTAGATCATCACATCCTCTTTCCCACCTATCCATCCTACTCACTTTGCACATTATCCCATCTATCAGATTATCTCATCTAACCTTCCCACACACTTCACAGATCAATCTTCCCTTTTTCTCTGTTCTGTAACAATTCCCATTAGGCATGGGAAATCACCAACTCACTACCCATCCCCGAGGCAGCCCATTCTGTCTTCAGAGAGTTGTTGGCACAGGAAGAAAATTCTTGTTAGGTAGCAACCAGCCTTTACTTCCCCCTAGAATGCTAGCGCTGCCCTTAGAACCATAAATAGCATATGAAATACATCTTCGACTTTACGGACTGCTACAGATTTTCAGACTAGGTAGCATCTGCTGATGAGCACCTGGTCTTCAGTCAGTCCTTCATCAAATATGATTTCCAGGTACTGTGGTGGTTTTTCTTTTCCGAATATGTTTGTCTCTCTTAAAGTGATATCCAAACACAGAACCCTTGATTTTGAAGACTGAATTTATCCATTCTGTCTTGCTTTCGGGCGTAGCAACGTGGGGAGTTAGAGAAGTATTACCCATGTTGTGACTTGTGCCCCACCTTCAAGGTGGGGGTGTAAGTGTACACTTGAGGCGTTAAGTGTGCACCAAATGACTGACACACAGTATTCATATGAAAGATTATTAAACCATGATAAAATGCAATGTGAAGATAGAGATTCTTATTTACCAGATGTTATCTTAATGATTTCCTGGACTTTATATCATGTTACCATTTTCCAGCTTTTCTTATGCTTAAATCCTTATGTTCTTACAGTTGAGACTGATTACATTAGTTTTTGATTCCCTTAAAACAAATAAGGAAAGATGCTTCTTTCAGTGTGTTTTTAATATAATAATACTTAATGTAGAAATAGATACTAAATCTTACTAAATGTCTCTGCTTCAGACCTTAGGATTGCAGGTGTAATTAAAGAATGCCATCTCGTCACAGTCTCGCTGAAGAGCAGAGCCTTAGATGCAGAAACAGATGTGTTATGTACAGTCCTTTACAGCAATCACAACAGAATGGGCCGCCACAAATCCCATTTGGCCCTCAAACAGGTGAGGAAGCCCTGTAGTTGAGACCCAGCCTGTTCACTTGAAAATGTAGGTCACACTGCCACTTACTATTTTGCTATTTATGGGACTCTCAGTAAATTATTTATGATATATAGATCTATAGCCCACAGTTACGTGGGTGCTTTTTTTTTTTTCCTGAAAGCATTTCAAAAAGTAATTTTTGTTAGAAAAGAAGTATGTTTAGATTAAGTCTTTCCCAGTCTTGTTTCTGATGGGTAACTAAGTGTTGTCTTCATTATATACTGTCTGTAACAACAGTGCCTTTGCCCAGCTCAAAGATAAATGATTTGAGCAATACAAAGTGTTGGACATTAAGAAACAGTTCCCTGAGCATAATCAAATGCTAAAATTATAAAAAGAACAAGTTTGTTTACTTATGATGGGGTACATAATCCAATTGGTGGTATGTTAGAGTAAATGGGCATATAGCAAGTTGTGGTGTAAACTAGTTTCCTGTAACATCTGGAATTTAAGACAAAATTGGGTCTTCTAGCTCGGGCGACACCATAGAGTAGAGCCTCTTAAGCTGGCTTCCTTAAATGCTCATTCATTCACTTAATTCTGCAAGTACTTTCTAGAACGTCAGAGGGCTATCCATTGTGTGAGTGTTTCTGAACTTTCTGTGTACCAGGCACTGCATACTGCTGTATATACAGGAATGAAAAAGATGTAGTCTCTAATCTTATAGATGCGTGCCTTCTTGTTACTTTTCTACCCCTAGTACTTACAGTGAAAAGGATGAAGATTTTATCAAAGAAAGATCTGGATCATGGTCTTTCCCTAAATTTTCTATTCTGTGGTGGCTTTTATTTTTTCCGGAGTCTTTTTAATGCAAATTAAGCTTGCTCACCCTCAAAATGAATGTATTTCTGCTTCTAGCTTCCAGTTGTAAATAATCACCCAGTCATAAAAATTTGGTGTTCTCTAGTCTCTTTGTCTTGTATGTAGCTCTCCCATCCCGGCAGTCCATAAGGCAAAACTTCCTCTGCTTTTTGTCACCTCTTCAGTTCTGGCTGCCATTTTCCTTTCTTAGACCTTGTCAGCTTTTAGTTATCTTACTGTCATAACCGGTGTTTCCTCCTTCAGCTTTTCCTAAGCTCTGGCATATTCTAAATTTGAAAACCAGTTTAATCATCTGAAAACACAACTTTGATTTTTAGTGGTTCTCCATTCTGTCCTGAGTAAAGACCAAACTTCTTAGCTTGGCTTAAGAGATCTGTGATCTGGCCTCTTCAGTCTTCTTAGCTCAGGCTTCTCTCTCACATTCAGGTGCGTTTATTCCAGCTAACCTGAACTCCTAATGCACCTACATGCTCACTGTTGGTTCCTCCTTCTGAGTTTGCTCACCTGGTTCTGTATGTTTAGAATGCCCAGCCACTCCATGTCTGCCTGTTAAAGGCCTTCCTATTCTCTGAGTCCCATTTTAAGCCTTCCTGGCAGTGATAGTCTATATTAATCTCATTTTAAGTTGTGTTTTTCTGATTATTACTGAAGTTGAATTCTTTTTTTTTTTTAATTCCTGGCTATTTGGGCCTGCTCTTTGTACTTGTCTTATAGCATTTAATACAGTCTGTGTTGTGGTAAAGTTATTTGTGTATATATTTTATATTCTATGTAATCCCTGAGGTAGGAAACATGGTTCATGCTTATGTTGCTGCTGCAGCTGCTATTACCACAATACCACTGTCTTATAACTGCTTAACATTTCAGTTTACAGAGAACTTTCATGTAAGTAAACATTCCCCTAAATGACACACAGACAACAGTCTTGATTCCTGTTCTGTGGAGAACTTGTAGGGCATGCTGGGAGAGAAAATGGTATTAGAAACTTCCCTATCTCTAGTTGCTAAAAATCTAGTAGTAAAAATAGTAAGACATGTAAAATATTAACTAAATGATAAATAAAAAACAGACCCTATTTAAAATTGCAGTTCTCTCAGCTCTCCCTTTTTGCCTTATTTTTCCCCATAAGAACTTAACACCACCTACCATTGATTGACGGCCTTTCTCTCCCAGCTATAATGTAAGCTCCACAAGGGCAATGTATTTTGTCCCTTTTGTTTGCCACTGTAATCCAGTTCTTAGAACAGTGTTCAGTAGGCACTCAATAGCATTTCAAATTTTTTTTTAAAAAAGGCAAGAGCCATGCATTGTACAAAATGCTGTAGGAATTCTGTAGTCCTCAAGAATACCACACAAAGGGCAGCATGAGACTGCATCTAGACATACAAAAATATGGGTGTGCAATGGCAACAAGAGTATATTGCTAGAGCTGCAAATATACTTCTAGAAATGGAACCAAGGTTATGGATCCTGTTTTAACAGCGGTTTTCAGAACAATGGAGGGAACAGTCCTTCGATTCTTTAGGGTCAGCTCCTATCTTTCAGTTTTCAAGTCTGGACACCATCCTTTGAGGGAGGTATTGACAAAGCAAGATGGTAAAGCACTTGGAAAATACAGTAAGTGAACCACGGTTCAAAAGGAAACAAGGGGAAAAACTCCAGAAAGAGAAGGGAGGAAGAGGGAAGATGCAGAGGAGCATAAGAGCAAGCTTCATATACTCAAGGAATATATTTGTTCAGGGTTTAAAGCCAATCATTTTCCTTAGCTCTGGTACTTTATAGACTGTTGAGATTTAGTAGTTAATAATGTGCTATCTTGTTTGAGTAGTTTCACTATTAAAAATCATGTTGCCTCGGCAAAATTAAAATCTTGAGAATAATCTATACTCATTTTGGTCCCTTTTATAACATCAAGATCATTGTGGTATATGCTAATTTCTTAGGAGTCACCTGATTTAAAAAAATTTGTTTGGCTGGATAAATTCCAAATTTGTAACCAGAAACAATTGCCTGCACTTTGGACTTCTCTACCCTGAAAAAAAATAAGGTAGTCTCTGGTATTTAGCATATTTCCATACTTTGAAAATCTAGAACTCTTCCCTTTCCTGGTCATAACCAGTGACCATGTCTGCATTACATACACATGAATTTGAGCTGCTCTTCTTCTTTCAGGTTGAGCAATGTTTAAAACGTCTGAAAAACATGAATTTGGCAGGTTCAATTCAAGACCTGTTTGAGTTGTTTTTTCCCAGGTAAGTGGTCCAGTTGCTTTGTGATGTGGTGGGCTGGTAACTCGGTGTCTTGTGATCTCCCTTGATTTCTCTATGCCTGGTGTTGCAATATAATCATTATACCTCAGCTGTATAAATTTTAACATGGGACACCTGGTGTTTGTGGTAATCGGACATGGGTGTATGGGGAGTGACGAGTGTGAACTCTGGGTCATGGTAGATTGTAGTAAAACATCAGTGGGCTGTTACTGAATATAACTACTTCAAACTGACCGTAAAGCAAATCTTCACTGAAAACTGCTATAGAAATGTTTTATATTTAAAAAGTAATTGGAGCTTGCAGATAGCTGAACATGTATGTGAAGGGTCGCCCAGTGAGGGCATGGAAGCTCTATGCCCCTTCTGCCATACCTTGCCCTGTGCATCTCTTTATTTGAATCTTTTGTCATATCCTTTATAATCAAGTGGTAACTGTAAAATAAACCTTTTTTTGTTTGGTTTAATGAAAGTAATGCACTTTTTCTATTTTGTTTTCCAAGTAAAAATCAGCCCGTAACTACCAGTGTCACCCCTGGTCAGCCCATGGTGGAGTTGGTGTTGATGAAGGTTTTGGGAGCCTGCAAGTTGTTGCTTCGCTTGTTGGACCGCTGCTGCAAAACATTTCTGTATCCTTGACTCTCTTAAAATATACCTTCTTTTGAATTGAAATTGTTTGGGTATATTCAACAGTAGTTTTGTTTGAAAGCTAACACTTGATAGGAGTTATAACCTTTAGGAAGTCTTAAACTTTTGCTTCTTGGCCTCCTTTTCTCAGGAATTGCCTGATGTGGCCATTGCCAGAGACTGCCTGTCACTGTTCAGCATGTATTATCTAAAAGCATTGATGGCTAGAAATTCTTAAACTTAGAAACTAAACTTAAAGAATTAAATTTAATCATAGGAGCACTAGCAGAGTGTTTATTACCATATTTTAAAGTTTAAAATTCTTAAATAGAACATGCTTTAAGGCTTTAATACTTTAAGAAAATTCTTTTTACGTCCAATATATTTCTTCATTCATGATTGTAACTTACAAAACCCAAATTAACTTTGGTTTTGTTTTCCCGCCTTAAAGTGACCTTCCAGCTGGACTGTGAAGCATCTAGGTTTGCAGGAGTTCATTATTTTAAACCTTGTGATAGTAGGGCTGGTGAGCAGGTTATGGTATGTACGTACCTCTGAAACCCTTCATTTCTTTCTCATTTCCTTTCAGCCTAGTTTCTTATTAGTGGTATTCAAACTTACTTTCCTATGGGGTTATGGAAGGTGCAGGTATTCTCTTTCTTGATTTGATCAGAGTTTTTTGGGGGTAGATGGGAAGCTAAGTGCTGATGGTTTTATCAAAGGAGTAGGCTCTGTATCTCAGTACACAAGATCAGCCCAACACTGAGCAACAAAAAATTGGGAGTGACTGGTGTGACACTGAAATCTGGGTCATGGTAGGTTGTCGTGAAACATCAGTGGACTTGTATTGAGCATTAAAAAAAATTAATGTCTCAGACTGGGAATTGCAGTAATAAATAATCGTTGGCAGTAGTCATGTAGGCCATTTAAAATAATGCTATTCCTGGGCTGCCTATACCACTTGATTCTTTCTGTCAGTTGGTTTCTCATTTTTCATGGCAATGATAACTGCAATTTTTGACCTTCTTATGTGCTGCCTGAAGCAGCACTGCTCTTCTGAGCATATTTAGTTAATGTACGCCGGTAGTACTTGCAAACTGAAGAGATGTCCTTTTGCATGTCTCTCAGTACATGTTGTGAAACTGATCTGATGGATAATTAGAATTTGTCTGTATTCATAAGAAGGTCTGTTTTCTGCTATTTCAAGCAGTTAAGATTATTAGCTCTTATATGAATGTAAGAAAACACTGGGAGGGGAAAAAAGAAAAGGTTTTCTGTGTTTAGAGAGAGAAAACGTTTTGATGTCTTAACCTGTATATCTCAAGTACTATTTCCTATCGTTTTGTATTTTATCCTTATTCTTAGTCAGAGATAACAGTGTTTGATTACTAATCATATTATTTTAAAATGCTAAACTTTTCTGTAATGAAAATAGCTTTAATTTTTGCTGATTACAATAATACATGCCTATTTTAAGAAATTAAAAAAGAAAAATGTAAAAAACCTGAAGTTTGCCTAAAATCTCACCATCTAGATAAAATCACACTTAAGACTTTGATATGCATTGTTTTGTACATTTCTCCGTGTAGTACTTTGTTTTTGAATATAAATAATATTTTTCCTGGTGGACTGTCCTATGGTTTTTTGAGTAACTTTTTTTTTGTTTTTGAGGTGGAGTCTTGCTCTGTCACCAGGCTGGAGTGCAGTGGTGAGATCTTGGCTCACTGCAACCTCCACTCCACCTCCTGGGTTCAGGTGATTCTCCTGCCTCAGCCTTCCCAGTAGCTGGGACTACAGACGTGCACCACCACGCCGGCTTTTTATTTTTTATTTTTTGTATTTTAGTATAGACTGAATTTCATCATGTTGGCCAAGGATGGTTTTTATCTCCTGACCTAGTGATCTGCCCACGTTGGCCTCCCATAGTGCTAGCATTACAGGTATGAGCCACTGTGCCAGGTCCTGAGTAACATTTTATACTTGAGATTTTTCTGTTGTGTTGGACTAATCTGGCTGTTTGCAAGTGTTTTTTATACATACCGGAAGACCTTGATAGCCGCTTATTTTCAGCTTTTAATCTTGCAAGTTTTTTGTGTAATGTGCAAATTGTAATTACTGGCTAATTAGCTTCTGTTTCTTTCTCTAGGGTTCTCTATAAAGGTGTTTTAAAAAGATTGATTTTGTTCTACGAGCCTCTGTTTGGATTGCTTCAAGAGGTCTCTAGGATTCAACCAATGCCTTACTTCAAAGATTTTACCTTTCCTTCTAATATCATTGAATTTTTAGGAGAGCCATTTTTTGAAGTCTTTAAGAAAGAAATACCTACAGCTTTTGCAGCTAGAGGAATAACTAAATGGCTAAATAAACTATTTTTAATAAGTGAGCAGTCACCAAAGGCCATTGAAGAAACCTTACTTGGAATTTCCAAAAATACTGAACAAATGAACATAAATACACAGAATAATGAGGATCTTGGACGGCCAGTAAAGAATAAGAAAGTCTTCAGAGGTAATTTGCTTTGATTCAGCACATACTCTAGTAAAACAAAAAACAAATAAAAAGAAACCTGTTGAAAGTATAGTCCTTCACTGCATGGAAAAAAATTCAACATCTCACATCTTAATTTTGACCCACATTGATTATCTTTAGAGAGGTACTGTAATACCTATGCCTTCTAAGCTTGAGTACTTAAAGTTGTTTTTTATTTCTATAGTTGCTTCCTAGTTTTTTTGCTTCCTTTATTTCTTTATATCTTATGTAGTAATTTAGCAAGAAATGTCATGCACTTAAGAATTTGTTGTAGATTTGAAAATAGTGTGCCTAAGTGTTTTTATCTACAATTTTTCCACCTCCACAGAAAAGTCATCAGAATTTGATGTGAGGGCTTTCTGCAACCAGCTGAAACACAAAGCTACTCAGGTTTGTGTGGCTTCATTAAATTTAGCTTATGATTTCTGCTGATTTGTAGAGGATGCTTCTTACGAAGGGCAGAGATTAATTTTCTCATTTGATCCCCAGCTCTACGCTTAATGCCTTCTTATTGTCACTGTTTGCTTCTGAATGAATAGGGGCAGGGGATTTTTAATACGTCCTGTTAATTCAGTTAAGAGAGTACCTTTAAAAATGTTTTAGTAGGAGTTTCTCTAGAATTTTAAAGGAACTGCAAGATCTATCATTAAGTATGGATTGTGCTGCAGGTGAAGAGTATAGGCTTTGCAGTCAGATGGTTTGAATCCTGGCTTTGGTACTAGCTGTGTGACCTTCTGTAAGTTTCCTGATCTCTCGGTATCTCTGTTTTGTAATGGTAATATGCACCTCCTAGGGCTGTGCCAGTTTAATGCAGGTAGAGTGTTCCGGAGTCCAGAGTATGGTAAGCATTTCATTGGAGTTAGATGTTGTTAGCTACTCTGATCATTTGGGTCATCATCCTCGTCATCTGTCAGGAAGCTATTCCTTTACTCTTGTTGAGGTTCAAGTTTTAACACGATTTATTCATGTCTGTAAATTCTGTTTGTTCGGAACCTAACAGCATATAAGTATATCAGAGCGTTAGTGTTTTACTCAGTAGTTTGACTTTGTTTTTAACCCCGTCTTTGCAGAATGTCTTTAATTCTGGTATTCTTCATGGGTTAGTTTACTTCCCTTCAGGAATTCTTAAGCGTACTTTCTTGAACTCTAAGGACTCCGTCTTCCATTGATGTCCTGTCAATTCGTGAATTCAGAGTGAGGAATACTACTTTCTGTGCCAGGCATTGTTCTAAGTGCTTTATATGCATGAAGTCCTGTAATTATTAATAGCACAAAAGCTCTGTAAGGTGGGCACGTGTATTACTCTTCATATTTCAGATGAGGAAACAGGCATAGAGAGGCCAAGAAAGTTGGCCAGGCCACACAGTGAATAAATGGCAGAGCTGCGATTTGAATGCAGGCAGTAGTTTCATAGTCTTTTCATCACCATTCACCAGTCCCCAGAATAGTTTTTCAACTGTGTATCAGAACTATGGTGCTTTGTGGGCCTTGAAACTTACACAGCCTGTGCACCTGTTTGTAGGTGAGCTGGTTTTGAAGTTGGTGGGTCAACATCCCTCTTATTCAAGACTAATTGCTACTATATTTTTCACAAATAGCACTAACACGCTTAGCTTGCTTTTTTTTTTTTTTTTTTGTTTGAGATGGAGTTTCGCTCTTGTTACCCAGGCTGAAGTGCAATGGCATGATCTCGGCTCACCGCAACCGCCGCCTCCTGGGTTCAGGCAGTTCTCCTGCCTCAGCCTCCCGAGTAGCTGGGATTACAGGCACGCGCCACCATGCCCAGCTAATTTTTTGTATTTTTAGTAGCGACGGGGTTTCACCATGTTGACCAGGATGGTGTCGATCGCTTGACCTCATGATCCACCCGCCTCGGCCTCCCAAAGTGCTGGGATTACAGGCTTGAGCCACCGCGCCCGGCCTTAGCTTGCTTTTAAAGCAAACTACTTCTGTTGATGACCAAACATAAACTGTTGACCTGGGTTGTTACTTTTATATTTTCTACTTCTTCTTAAAGTTCCTTTTAAGTGTAAGAAATTTGGAAGATGGTAAGCGGAAAGATAGAGCACATCATGTTGTAGGTAGCATATTTTCATAAAGAAACAGTAAACGTGGCCAGGCGCGGTGGCTCACGCCTGTAATCCCAGCACTTTGGGAGGCCGAGGCGGGTGGATCATGAGGTCAGGAGATTGAGACCATCCTGGTCAACATGGTGAAATCCCGTCTCTACTAAAAATACAAAAATTAGCTGGACATGGTGGCGCATGCCTGTAATCCCAGCTCCTCGGGAGGCTGAGGCGGGAGAATTGCTTGAACCCAGGAGACAGAGGTTGCGGTGAGCTGAGATGGTGCCATTGCACTCCAGCCTGGGTAACAAAAGTGAAATTCTGTCTCAAAAAGAAAAAAAATTACAGCACTTTAGGAGGCCAAGGCAGGTGGATCACGAGGTCAAGAGATCGAGACCATCCTGGTCAACATAGTGAAACCCCATCTCTACTAAAAATACAAAAATTAGCTGGGCGTGGTGGCGCGTGCCTGTAATCCCAGCTACTTGGGAGGCTGAAGCAGGAGAATTGCCTGAACCCAGGAGGCGGAGGTTGCGGTGAGCCGAGATGGTGCCATTGCACTCCAGCCTGGGCAACAAGAGCGAAACTCTGTCTCAAAAACAACGAAACAGTGAACATTAGTAAAATCAAAATGTGACTTGATTATGGAAAGAAGGGGTTGAAGAAGTAAAGCGCCTTGTCAGAAGATGGTTGAAGTAGAACTGGAAGTGTTGCTCAGTTGAGCATTTTT
The DNA here is from genome assembly GCA_028533165.1 of Leontopithecus rosalia. Lineage (NCBI taxonomy): Eukaryota > Metazoa > Chordata > Mammalia > Primates > Cebidae > Leontopithecus > Leontopithecus rosalia. Next base: position 91,459,898 of record CM052662.1, read on the forward strand.
AACATGTTCAGCGGTCATTAGCTGATTAATGGGCCTACCCTGCTGGGCGCTTTGCAGGGCCCCATGTCTTTCCTGTTTTCAGAAACATTTCTAACGTTGAAGATGTTTGCTCAGGATATGGAAATAAGTGAAAAACAAGTTGTGGTAGTTTAGTGATGTAGAAGAAAAGGGCCTTTCAGTGACCCCCAAGCCCCTGCAGTTAGGCTTTTGCCAGTATTTAATCATGTAGGTTTTATTATGTGTGTGTGTGTGTGTTAGAGTATTTACGTTAACTCTCCTGTTTCCATCTAACTCAGATGTAGATGGAACCTGTCCTGGTACAGAGGGGAAAACAAAACAACTTGTATTTGGAGCAGTGGAGAAAAATTCAGGTTTTAAAGACATGAGGAAAGCTTAGTGAGCAAAAAAAATTTCCTTAAAGATAGATAATTCATTTTTTAAAATTTTTGTGGCTACTTAGCAGGTATATATATTTATGGGGTCCATAAGATATTTTGTTATGGCATACAGTGCGTAATTATCACAGGGTGATTGGAGTATCCATCACTTCAAGCATTTAAGGACTGATCATTCTAATTTTTAAATTTTGATGGTGAGCTAGCTTTCCCTGTTGTCATAGAATTACAAGTCAGTAACGTCATATTTTTCTCATCTTTTCACATTTCAGACCAGCTCTGATTTTAAACTAAAGACAACCAAGCATTCTTCTCAGAAAGTGTTAGCAACTCAAGTCAGAAGTTTTGTACAAAGATTCCGAGAGGCTGAGTCTTTCACACAACTTTCTGAAGAAATCCAAATGGCAGTTGTATGGTGCAGGAACAAAAAACTCAGAGCTCAGGCCGTTTTTCTGGGTAACAGACTTCTTAAAAGCAACCGGTTTAAACATCTGGAAGCTCAAGGTACTAGGTAGGTGTATTACAAAATGTATGTTAACTTACTTTTTCTGTTGTTGCTATGAGTAAATGTATATATTCAGGTCACTTTTCTTTAAAATGTGATGTCCAGCAGCTGCAGCAGGGCTAAAGTGGGATGTAGCCAAACTGCAATTGCATTTGCTGCTTTTGGTGTAAGAGCAAAGCTTATATATGTCATTGGAGGAAGAAGATAAACAGGTTAATTGGACTTCAGTCATTTACGCTCTTTGCTCATTCAAGAAGCATTAAGAATGTTTAGTGTGCTGAGCCTGAGGATACACTTCATAAAGACAGGAGTTGGCCTTCAGGGAGCTCAGGGTCTTGTGGGCAAAGGCAGCTTTGCTGCAGACAGCTTCAGTGCAAGGGGGTAAGGGTATGAGAGCAGAAGCAGAAGGTGCCTGCCTCCTATGAGGCCCATTCCAGACTGCTGCGGTCACAGTCAGGTTTGCTGTTTGTTTGTAGCGGCTGGACACTATATATATTGATTTCTTTTCTGTGATTTTTATATTCACAAGTGTTTAAGGGTGCTTATCTTTGCTTGTGAACCAGTATTGCATCAACCATTACAAGAAGTTGGACTTGATTTCAGACGCAAATAGGTATTAAGAGCCTATTCCACCTGACCTGTTTTTTAATGTATTCCTTAAGAACTATCCTGTGCATACCCCATAGTTTGTTATCCATAGTTAGCTATGGATATCAGCTAACAGGTACTCAGGGCTTCAAAATTCATTCTTGGGGATGAACCAACTATTGAAAATGTGTTAATTTTTTTTTAATTTACAGAAAAGATAGTCCTGTTTTAGAAAAAAATTACATACATTGAGGGTTTTTTGTAACACATTTTGATTAGAAGCTATAGGGAAAATGGTTGAATATTCCTAAGGGAAAAAGTGCTTGAGGGGTTTTTACATTGAGGTGGGTCCTCTAAAGCTCTGTAATAACCTAAAAGTGATCTATTCTATGGCTGAAAACGCAGTCTGAGATGTAGAGAAGCATTCTGTTTAAAATTAGGTTTAAAGGCCAAGTGAGGTGGCTCACACCTGTGATTTCAGCACTTTGGGAGGCTGAGGCTAGTGGATCACAAGATTAGAAGTTCGAGACCAACCTGACCAACATGGTGAAACCCTGTCTCTACTGAAAATACAAAAATTAGCCAGGTATGGTGGTGCATGCCTGTAATCCCAGCTACTCAGAAGGCTGAGACAGGAAAATTGCTTGAACCCAGGAGGCAGAGGTGGCAGTGAGCCAAGATTGTGCCACTGCACTCCAGCCTGGGTGACAGAGCGAGACTCCACCTCAAAAAAAACAAAACCAAACCAAAAAAATGGGTTTAAAATCAAGGGCAGATGAAGCAGAGGTAACAACTAACAGTTAAATCAGAAGGGTAGCAAACTGGTGTTTGCTGATTAATCCATTATTCAGTACTCCCCCAGATATAATGCTCCTTCATATTTCCCTGTTTTGCTGTTTCATTCAAATATTTGTAGTAAACTTTCTAATTTATTGAATGTCCATAATAACATTGTGAGGTACACAGTATGTTTCCCATTTCATAGATGGGTAAATGGAGGATTTCACTCAAGGGGTTAGATGTGGAACTCAATTCAGGCCCTCTGTTTTCCTTTCAACTTGTAAGTACACGCACCTCCCCACTTAAAAGTCACTGCTTATAGTAAGGTAAGAAAATGGTTTGGAACAGAGAGCATGGTTTACTTAATTATAGTGGGCTTCCTCAAAGTTTTCTATCCATGCTCCTCTTTTAAAATCTATCGCAAACAATGAAACTGGAGCAACGCACGGATAAACCTTGTGGCAGCGTACCCCATGTGGAAGCAAAACATCTAAAATGATCAGCTGTTGAGTTCTGAATTTCCAAACTTGAAGATGACATGAATCATAATAAGGGTAGCGTACGGCTGTTACTGTGTCTGGGCCAGAAGCCCTGTCTTCACGTTGTTTTATAAACTCTTATACTTTGTTCATTTTCTGCCACAGCATGAAGTTGATTATCCAGATTTGGATAAATACATACTTTCAGATTTTTTCATATGTGATGTTTCCTCATGCGCAGTCATTACATTATGAACAGATTAGCAGTTATGAGTGAAAAGCTATGACACCAAAGTATGGAGGTATCTCAGCATCTAGCTAATTGCTAGGCAGCTGGACTTCTGAGAGTTTGAAAGCAAAATGGGGACACATTTGTCTACATTTCAGTCAGGACATTTGTGTTCTGAAGAAAAACAGATTTGGGGTGAAACTTAGTATTTTTCGATGTGGTTCTGGGATTGTACACAGGCACTGGACTTGTAGATGAGTTGTCTATTTTTCTTTTCAGTTGGTAAATTAAAAGTGCTTGAGAATGTTTTTCTGCATCTTAAGACCAGATTTTTTTCCTCTCTCTGTCCTTTAAAGTTTGCCGAAGAAACTAGACTGCATAAAAACGTCTGTTTGCAACTGCCTTCTTCGTGGCTCAGGTATTAAAATTTCGAAGCATCATCTTAGACAGAGAAGATCACAGAATAAATTCTTACAGAGACAAAGGAAACCACAGAGAAAGCTGCAGTCGACTCTTTTAAGGGAAGTTCAGCAGTTCTCTAAAGGGACTCACAATGTTGCGGCAGATACCGATGCTAGGTGGAGACTCCTACACTGTACTGTGCGTAAAACTGATTGCTGTCCTAACAGTAAGCAGTTCTTGAGTAGTGGAGTTTCAGTGACTGTCATGCAAACTAAGGAGAAAATGATTCATGAAAATCTTGGAGGCATCCATGAAAATGAAACCGATCCGTACACAGTGATGCAAATAAATAAAAACAGTACATCAGGAACCATTAAGAAGACAGATGACATTGATGATATTTTTGCTTTGATAGGAGTTTAGATGTTCATACATGAGACTTATAAGTGATCAACAAGGCTAGTTCAGTGTCCGTTTTAAATGGAAGTGCTGAGATCTGAAAGTACCAGCTGGACTCACAGAGGAGCTGCTTTAGTGCAGCATTGCAAAGGAGTTCATTCCATTTCAGACAGGTGTACATTTAAAGTAGCACTGTGCCATTCATCAAGTACTTCTTTTGGGCTTCAACCACCTGCCACGTGTTAAGATGAAAAGTCTGCCACAGCCTGCCTTTGAGAACCAGATGTAATTCCTTGAGTGAGGCTAGTAAGTCTCTGAGAAGTTGAATAATTTTATGACTTACCAGGCAGTTTAATAACCATTTGCAAAAACCATTGTGCCTTGAGGTAGATGAGGAGGGAGGATGAGGAATAGCAAGGAAACGCCTGAAAGTACACTTTGGCCTTATTGGCTCCGTTGCAGATAGGTCTGCCTCTTAACACTCAAGTTTGTAGCTCCTGACACTTGTGCTGTCTTGTTTATATGTTGGAATTGGTCATCAGGCTTTGCCACTGCTTGTATTACCAGGGTCTGGTTGCAACCATTATTCCTGTTCATTTGTTCATCATAAAGTGAGTTTGGAGTTCTCCAAGGAGTTTTAATTTTCTTTATTTGGGTGTCAGTGATTCATGGTAACATGAAATATAACAGGATAACAGGTAGTTGAGAAAGTAAAATGAGAAAATCACATTAGGAGACATAAAATAGACCCAGGAATGAGGCTAGCACATTTATAATTTGGTGCTGATGCTGTCATCTGATAGGGGATGTTGCTTATACTATTGCTCTGAGGGAGTACATCTTAAGTATTTTCAAATAATGATGTGAAGTTTGAGGGAGGTATTTTTCCAGCGTTCTAACTTTTCTAGAATTAGGTTAATAAGCTTTTATCGTGCCCTTAACTTTTGTTACATAAAGATTTAAAGAAAAAGAAAGCAGTACTTCAGTACGTGCTGCATCCTTTCCATCAGCCACCCTTTTATTTCCCTTCCATTCTTTATTTCGCTTTCTTCCTTCCCTGTCTGCCTTCTGCATTTTCCCAGTTATCTCTACCAGTGGTTCTCAAACGTTAGACTTTATGAGAATCACCTGGTGGCAGATGAGCCCTTTACCAGAGACTGATAAACAGCCCAGAAACCTGGATTTTTAACAAGGATCGCAAGTGATTTTGATGCAAGTGGCCCCAAATCCAGTTATATCAACACTGCTTTAGCTTCTCTCCTGAAGCCTTGTTACGTAAACTGGTTTCTTAATCGCTAGTCACTTTTCATATTCCTTTTTGCTGCTTACCAAGTGGTAGTAGCTATTTAGTGGCTTAAAATATGGACAATACTGGCCGGGCGCGGTGGCTCACGCCTATAATCCCAGCACTTTGGGAGGCCGAGGCGGGTGGATGATGAGGTCAAGAGATCGAGACCATCCTGGTCAACATGGTGAAACCCCGTATCTACTAAAGATACAAAAAAATTAGCTGGACATGGTGGCACGTGCCTGTAATCCCAGCTACTCGGGAGGCTGAGGCAGGAGAATTGCCTGAACCCAGGAGGTGGAAGTTGCGGTGAGCCGAGATCGCGCCATTGCACTCCAGCCTGGGTAACAAAAGTGAAACTCCGTCTCAAAAAAAAAAAATATGGACAATACTAAGGAGATTTCATTCCAGAGAAGTCTAGAAAGGCCATTAACAGAATTCTAAGTGTCCAGTATTCAGTATATTTCCTTTACCTATTAGGAAATGGAAGGTAAATTAGTAAGAGAACTGGTGTATACCTTTGTGGACCATAGGGCTAATTTAAAAAACAAAAAACTTCTGTAGAGATGGAGTTTCACCATGTTGCTTAGGCTGGTCTCAAACTCCTGGACTCGAGATCTACCCACTTTGGTCTCCCAAAGTGCTGGGATTCTCCACGCCCTAGTGAGTAGCAGCTTTATCACTTCTAGACACACAAGCCATTTATAAGAACAGTGAGACTTCTTGTGTGCCACTTCAAATTCTCTTGGCCTTCTTATTAAAGTCACTACTGTGGCAACCAGTTTCAGGCAGGGCTGAACCTTGCCTTTTGCTCTGGGGACTTCTCACTTCCTGCCCCTGAGCTTCTGACCAGCTGCAGGAATTGCCTGGTACTTGAGTATGTACAACCTGGAAGAGGTGTGGGGTCACCCCATTTCCTCCTCAAAGAAAGAGGCACAGTGTGAAGCTAAAACAACTCCATCTTGGATGCTAATCTACCATGTTGACTTCTGATAACTTGTTCTAGGAATGCCTCTAAGATTTCTACATTTATGTACTATTAAAATACACTCACTGTAAATCCTGGCCCTAAGCAAATTAAATGCTATGCTGCGCACAGCCCATTCTTGCCTTTCCCTGAGGGTTGACTTCAGTGTCTCACATGTTCCTTCTGAAGCATGTATGCCCTTTTCTGTATGGCATATAAGACCTGGGTCTGGGGGTAACTGCAGGGATCCACTGTCTCATCACTGCCTGAGACATAGCTTCTGTGCACAAGTCCCTATTAAATGTTTCTGACAAACTGGATATGTCAGCCTCTTTCTTTGGCATCTCAGCACCCTGAGCCTTTGGGGCTAGGCTGCATAGAACCTGCTTACTTTATGTGTATGTAGAACACATATTTCCTAAGACTTCTCAGATGTTCCCTCAAGATCTAGCACTAGTGCCTATGTTTTGGCTAACTCAATGAATATGTCATTAATAGGCTTGTCTGTCTGGTTTCATTTCGCCACTGTTCCCTGGGATCACTTTCAAATTTACATATGTAAGCTTTTGGCTCAGGCTCTGCTCATAGAACCAAGATTAAGACAAAGCAGTAGAGTAACACTGGCAGACAAATAGATGACTTGTAAGAAAATTCTTGTCACTGTGTATTTTATGAATGCCTATATTAAAAAATCTTTGGCTGAAAACACTGCTGGTTAGAACAGCGAAACTCCATCTCAAAAAAAAAGAATTAGACCAATTCCATGAACTATGAAACAAATGACAATATATTCAGATTGAGTTTTCTGAAAAAAGCCACAAAGTTGGTTTATAGCTTTAATTTTTTTAATCCAGCAATACATCTATAATCTTTTACTATTCTGCTTCACTTTGAAAAACTAAGCCACTTACATGAATAGGTCAGTGGCACCTTCACAAAAATCTTTTCTATTAACTTCATTTGAAAGGCTTTATCTTTCCATTCTGAACCTTAAATGTAGCAGTCTAAACTGTCCTGTCAGCTTTTTTCTCTTGCCCTTTGCAAATTAGTTTTCTCACTTAAAGCTATTTTTGTTTTTCGATTTATCACTAGTGAAAATGGTACTTCCTCTATGAAAGGGCATTTCCTGTGATAAATCTACCCGTGAATTCTGCTGTATTTCTTTGTTGGGTTGGCTTTACAAATGTGTAGCTGTCTTCTCACATGTTACCTTTTGTTACCTTTTGTAAAACCATTCATATCAATCTTAATAGCTTTCAAGTTTAGAGTAACAAATGCATTTCAGAGAAATCAAGTAAGTTGCCCAAGATCCAACATACATAATAAACATCAGAACTGGAACTTGAATTCTGTTCTTTTGAAAACATCAAGAATGTTTTCAATATTCAAATAAGGACTCAAACAGGCTTACATAGGAACATGTATTCATCAACTTACCTATTGATGCTTAAAAGAAAAGCACCCCCTTTTATTTCGCCTATTTTAATGTTTTTTTTTAAAAGATACACATAGTAGACATTTTCTTTAAAAGACAAAAGCCCAATAAAACAGCAAACCCTTCTCTACATAGTTTTTACAGGTTTTCATTTTATGGACTTCTGTATGCTGCTGTCAGTTTGTTAAAATAGGGTATATGTTCTAATGGACACCATAATTCAATTACTTACAAACTTTTTTCCCCAAGGCGCTAATTCTTGTTTTGAGAAGGTGCAGGTTTTAAAGCTGAAGTGATCTTCCCGGAAGTTAGAGTTGCACAACATTTAAAACAATGTTGAAGTTCTAGCAGAAGGCTTTTTCTTTTTCTTTTTTTTTTTCTTTTTCTGAAATCTTCAGCTAAACTGGGAGCTATTAATTAGTCAAGTCAAGATTTCCTGTTACATTGGCTATAAAGCATCTCAATAGATGGATTCCAGAAAAGGTCACAGCACTGTGAAAAGAAAAAATAATTTTCTTCCTTTCCTCAGAGATAACATCTGAAGTCATCAACTTAAAAAATTTATAAATTCTTATGATTTCATGCATGAAAGCAGAACATCTCTTAATCTGTTCTTTCTTCTTTTCCCCCAGCTGCTTTGTGTAATATCCTAAGATCTGATGATCAACGGTATCTCATCCATTTCCTTCATGATTCCAAAAATTTCAGTATACTTTCCATCTTGCTTTGTTTTCCAGAAGAAGTCTTGATTTTTTTTAATTTTTTTAAATTTTTTAATTCTGCCTGGGTTTTTTTTTTTTAAATATTCTAGTTAGATCTTTTTGTAACAAGAATTCAATTACCTTGTTAGACTTTTCAGGTTTTAAAAAGTTTACTATTTTAAATATTTTTATTTGATTGTATATATTATTTATGTACCTGTCTTCCTATATCCATCCATCCATCCATCAGTATGGAGAGCAGCCAAAATGTTTCTCAGGTATGGATATACCAGTTTTTTGTTCGTTTGTTTTTGAGATGGACTCTCACTCTGTCACCCAGGCTAGAGTGTAGTGGTGTGATCTCGGCTCACTGCAACCTCCGCCTTCCGGGTTTAAGCAATTCTCCTGCCTCAGCCTCCCAAACAGCTGAGATTATAGGTGTCTGCCACCACACCTGGCTTTTTTTTTTTAATTTTTCTAGAGACAGGGTTTCACCATGTTGACCAGGCTGGTCTTGGACTCCTGATCTCAGGTGATCTGCCTGCCTCGGTCTCTCAAAAGTGCTGGGATTACAGGCATGAGCCACTGTGCCTGGCTTTCAAATGCCTTTTAAGTGACACCTTAATTTAAGAAACACTGATATAATATTACAGGTTTTCAGTACATAAAGTTATAAAAACAATTCAACCAACAAGTGGATAAAGAAAAGGTGGGATAAGGTTTCATGGTATACCACTCAGCCATAAAATGGAACAAAATAATGGCATTTGAAGCAACCTGGATAGAGGTGAAGACCATTATTCTAAGAGAAGTAACTCAGGAATGAAAAACCAAATACTGTATGTTCTCACTGATAAGTGGGGGCTAAGCTGTCAGGACACAAAGGTGTAAGAATGATAAAATGGACTTCGGAGACCCAGGAGAAAGGTGGGAGGGGTGAGCGATAAAAGACTTCACATAGGGTACAGTGTATACTGCTCAGGTGATGGGTGCACTAAAATCTCAGAAATAACCACGAAAGTATGTTTCCATGCAGCCAAAAACTACTGAAATAAAACATTTAAAAACCCACAACATTCTCATTTATATTACTTCATTAAAAATAGAAAACAAAACAATTCGATTCTTACCTTACAGCAAACAACTGAGGAAAACATCCTTGAGTTTTTGTGTTAACATATTTCTGGATCTCAAGCACTTGTTTTAAAAGGTGTCCTTTGGAAGATTTGTCAATTTTTGTTAAAACAATCTATAAGAAAACAAATTTTTAAGCATTAGGAAAGTGGTTGTTAATAATTTTACACATTTTAGCTACAATATTTCATTTACAACTAGGTTACCCGTGTACATTTCTAAAAAATGATAAAAATCCATGAAGGAGGAACTGTGAAGATTAAATAAGCAAATGTGTGAAACACATCAAGTATACAGTATGAGTTTGCTGCTTATAGTACTTTAACCACACAAGGCCATAATATCTTAGGGAAAGATCAACAAGAAGGGTCATATTTGTAATTGTGATAAACTAAATGTTTAGATGATCACAATATACCTGACAGCTTAGGATATATAAATGAATATTGGATTTATCTATATAAAACTGCCCATTTGTAATCAGTTTTTGACCTATACTCTAAAGAAAAAATCAGAAATCAGGGTATTTGTAGGTTGTGGCTACTCGTTATATTCCAAGTCAGTCTAGAATTTTACTTGTCCAAAGACAAGTACATAGTGCAGAAGGGTCAAAGTATGGCTGATTACAAAAATCAATTAAACGCTTCCAATACCTTAATCCACCAGGTATTCCTGGCAAATCATTTATGCTTTTTAATCTTAAAAGACTAATGGCAGGAGTGTCCGATTGTGGGTCATATGACCCTCATTCCAGAGAGGGGCCCACACCATACCCGAGGGAAAGGATGCTGATGTCATGAATCTTCCATAAAAGCCCAGGAAGACTCGGTTTGGAGAGCTTTCAAATAGCCGAACAGAGGGAGGTTTCCAGAGGGTGGCATGTCCAAGGAGGACATGGAGTTTCTGTGCATCTTCATTGTATCCTTTGTAATGCACTTTATAATACCATCAGTAAACACGTTTCCCTGAGTTCTGTTAGCCACTCCAGCAATTAAACCCAAAGAGGGGGTAGTGGGAACCCAGACTTAAAGCCAGTTTCGATATTCTAGAAGCCCAAAATTGTGACTGGTGTCTGAAGCTTGGTGAGAGGGGCAGTCTTGGGGACTGAATACTCAATAGAGTCCTTAATATGTAGGATCTGATGCTATCTCCAGGTAGACGGTATCAGAATCAAATTTTCATATACTCAGCTGGTGTCCTCTGCTTGTTGGGGAAAACCGCCAACACGTTTTGCCACAGAAGTCTTCTGTGTTAACTATTATGGTATGAGAGCAGGCGAAAAAGATGGTTCCAGTTTTTTCCCATAATGAGAAGCAGAAAGGCTGTGGTTTCTAATTACCTGTGAATCCCTCCACAAATGGGAGTCTTTCCTCATAAAGGCAAATGTACTGATATTTTAAAGGAGATACAGATAAAATTTCTCTATTCCACTTCCTTTTCCAACAAAGAAAGTAATATTTCCTTATAGTTAAAATTGAGGAAAATGTATGATTTCGTAAACTGGTATCTGTGATACCAAATAAGGAATACTGTTACTTAGTTTGGCAATATTTACGCATTTTTACTAGGTAGACTATCAATCCTTTGACTCCTCACAACTATAAATCATCTCCAATGCTTCACAGGACTTTTGCAAACCCCAAGAATTCCATGACCCCAAGAATAAAATAAAAGTGGTTAACTAGTATCATGATGTGATTTGTTCTAAACTCCACTGTTACATATTAGTGGCTTTCTGACATGATTTTGAACCGAAATTATAGTTATTGGGTTCTTCCCTTTTCTTTGGAAAGAAACTTTAAGAGTGCTGTTTTATCTGGAAGTCTCACAAAGCAAAATTAATGTGGATACCAACCTACAACTCTGTATTCTATTCTAGGTCAAAAGACAAACAGTACTGATAAGAAATTCCCAGAAGAAATTTTGTTTGATTTAAAAATATAAAAATCCTACTTGTGTGTGTTGGAGGCTGCTATATTCCTGGAACCATTTTAAAATTTTAAATTAAGCAATTTTTAAGTTGCAGTTTTACTCACATTCTTATAAGTACTATCTACCAAACTGCTATTAAAGAGCTACTGACTTGTTCTGAACAAATATTTATGTTGCTATAGAAAGAAAAAATATGAAAACTACATAGGAACATTAAATGAACAGGTTAAAGCAACCTTTACTTATTGACTATAATTTTCAAAACATACAGCTGAGAGTTGGAAAAGAGAATAAAAGTACCATAGAACTTACTTTAATTAATATTAATGGATGATTAACTGAAAAGATTATTCAAAAGGCACCCTCCTTTATCTTTTGAGGAGGCAATACAAGCTCAGTTGTTAAAAGGTGCATGTATGCACACAGGTACATAGAACTGATATCTAATTGCAACCATGATTCAAAGGAAGTACTTACCACATAAGGTAATGCAAATTCTTCACACATTTCAATGGCAATATTGTCTGTTTTTTGAATTCCAACCACACTATCCACTAATAAAAATGTTCTCCTCAAGCTATAATAACGCAGAAATGAAGATTAATGGCAATATAAAATATACTCGTTTATCCCCTCTTCCTTACTATACTAAGAAATTTTCCTTTGAATAATTCTCAGTCCAAAATTAAAAAATTTCTTTAGGCAAAAGGAAGTCTCAATTCTATTTACTTTCAGTAATGAAATTCACTAAATATTCATTTAATTCAATAAGGATATACTGGACATAAGACATTCTGCCTGGGACTTGGTATATAATGAGTGAGTTCCCACCTCTAAAAACCTTAATCTTGAGGAGAAGTAAGAGACACAAATCAAATTAGCCATAAATTACAGATTATAAATTATAAAAATCAAATTAACTATAAATTATAGAAACTTTTTTTTTACACAGAGTCTCATTCTATCACCCAGGCTGGAATGCAGTGGCATGATCTTGTCTCAGTAACCTCTGCCTCCTGGGTTCAAGTGATTCTTCTGCCTCAGTCTCCAAGCAGCTAGGATTACAGGCATGCATCACCATGCCCTGCTGATTTTTATTTTTATTATTTATTTATTTATTTTGAGACGGAGTTTCGCTTTTGTTACCCAGGCTGGAGTGCAATGGTGCGATCTCGGCTCACTGCAACCTCCACCTCCTGGGTTGAGGCAATTCTCCTGCCTCAGCCTCCTGAGTAGCTGGGACTATAGGCATGCACCACTGTGCCCAGCTAATTTTTTTAGTAGAGACGGGGTTTCACCATGTTGACCAGGATGGTCTCGATCTCTTGACCTCGTGATCCACCTGCCTCAGCCTCCCAAAGTGCTGGGATTACAGGCGTGAGCCACCGCGCTCAGCCCTATTATTTGTTTTTTATTTTTAGTAGATGCAGTGTTTTGCCATGTTGCCAGGCTGGTCTTGAACTTCCGACCTCAAGTAATCCACCTGCCTCGGCCTCTCACAGTAATGAGATTACAGGCGCCAGCCTGGCCTGTATAGAAACGTTTTAATATTACTGTAAGACTAACAGATAACAGAAACCAGACACATTATATTTTGCATTTTCTTATGTAAATATTTGATTTTACCCTCTATGTAAAGCCTCAACAAAGATACTTACAAACGTTCTTTTTACATTTTAAAAGATTAACATCAATTTTCTATATATTGTGCAATTACTGAAACAGAACTATCACTTGACTACATAAGGAGACAAAAAAGAGGTAACATTTGTAGCAGATGTGATGTCTGAAGTATTTTAAAAAGGATCAGAATTTGCTGGTTTTAACCAATAATTTTCATTTTCAAAATCAGCCAGCTAAGAGTTTGGTTTTAAAAAAAGTTAATGGGCTAGGGTGCAGTAGCTCACGCCTGTAATCCCACACTTTGGGAGGCTGAGGCGGCAGATCAACTGAGGTCAGGAGTTCAAGACCAGCCTGGCCAACATGGTGAAACCCTGTTTCTACTAAAAATACAAAAATGAGCTGGGCACAGTGGCACATACCTGTAGTCTCAGCTACTCGGGAGGCTGAGGCAGGAGAATCACTTGAACCTGGGAGATGGAGGTTGCAGTGACACGAGATTGTGTCACTGCACTGGCCTGGGTGTCTGGTCTCAAAAAAAAAACCAAACTATGCTGAATTATTCTTAGTTTCAATCTCAATTTGAGAAAACACTTAAATTTAATATTAAGGGTAAGTTAAACTACAGACAGAGAACAAGCTAGCAGTACATGCCTTGGTCCTAAATATTGTATAATATTATGAGAATAAAATGGACCTTATAAAATAAGTCATTTGATAAAACTGAAGTGTTGACCATATGTATATTACTCTACTGATGAAAACATGCTTTGGGATTAAATGTGTAATTATTATTATATGAAAATGTTTTCCTTACTTGCTTCGTTCTTTTAGGTAGGTCTCTACCATGTCAGCAAAATCTTCAGGTGCTCTGTAGCCATAACCTGGCATGTCCACCACCGTAAAATGTTTTCCAACTTTGAAAAAATTCATTTTCTTTGTGTGTCCCTGATAAATAGAAAAAAAAAAGCTGTCTTAAAATATGTCTTCAGTCTACTTAATGATTCAAAATCTTTTCCACTCAATCAATAAATATTTATTAAAAGCCAAGTATAAAACCTTAACTATGCTGATGATGACAAAGAAGAGAGAAGGGAAATGGCTGGAGATAAGTTTAGATCATACCCCTTTTTCCTTCATTTTAAAAAATAATCTGTATGACTTAAGAACTTTAGATTCCATATTAGAAACACGTAGGCAAAATATTTTGGAGACTTTCCTATTTCATTAACCCTAGTGAAAAATTCACCCTGTTGTAAATTGTGACTGCATCAATCAATATTCTCTGATGAACAATATATCTCCACTTTAAAGAGAAACTAATTATGGCAAGGATAAATTAAAATGCTTACCATTAGTCATACACGTTTTCATAAAACCTAGATCCAAAGTCTGATCGTTTCTTATACCTAGACTATTGCTTCCCTAAAATCAAGATATTTTGCATGTTTTATTAGGTGGATTTTTGTGCTTTCATTAAACAATTTTTATTGCATGTACAACATGATAATATTTATGCAACTAAAATTGATGTAAAGATGGTGAAAGGTGGTTTATTTGTAGTTTTGTGTCCATAGAACATTTATTAATCAGAAAAGAAAAGATTTTATAGGCAATTTTAAAAGTGAAGTCAATTGTTTGGATCTTAGAAAGATCTTTCCTTATCAAAGGAAAGATTTTTTATAAATGGTGATTCTAAGTTCCTAGTTTGTCGACAGGAAAATGATTTTAGAATTACAGGTTGGGAACGTGAAGAATTTCCTCCATTGTTCTCTCACAAAAGGAAGGAGATCACTCCACCTAGCAGTGATAATTTAGCTGATTTATTTGGTGAGGCAGCACAGGAGTAAGGATGGGAGGGTTAAGGAACGGAAATAATCATTAGCAATGGAACCAGAGAATCATTATATGAACTGGGGAGCAAGAAAAGACCCAGTGAAGTCTCATGGAAGGGTTCCAACTCAATGAAAAGTGTGCGTTTATGTGTGTGTGTGTGCGCGTGTGCCTGCGTGCATGCGTGCAGGTACAGTGAACATTAGGGTTGGTGGAAAGGTTTACCATGGCCAGATAAGGTGAGAGAAAGTGGGCATGATTTTGAAGAAAGGGTATCTTAGATATTGGTAGAGACCGTGTCATTGAGAAGAAAGTAGAGGAAAATGACAGCTCTTAACAGCAGACTGCCTGGGATAACAAGCACGTAAGAATATGCCCAACGTGTGTCTAACTAATTCATGTACTTTTTACCTTAGAAAAGATGATAGGAGGAAAAAGCAAAAAAACTAAAAGCTGTTTCCCCTAAAATCAGTGTTGAACTAGAAGATCACTCTTATAGATGGAAATATAGAATGACAATAAGACACTTTATTTGGCAACTCTGCAAAATTTGGATAAAGAAAGATTTCCTGAAGATACTGTGGAGACTACTAAAATAAATCCAGCCACATTTCGTTTTCTTCAGAGAACTATGAAGGCATTAGAATATCTTACTTTATTACTTTTTTGAAAGAAATAACTTCTCTAGGAACTTAGCAATTACGATTTCTCATACCTTCCAACATTTATTCATGCCAGCTAATCCAAGAGATAGTCCAAACATACTTAAAAATTTCAACATACTGGTGTTTTGGAGATTCTGACTTCAACCTCAGGGGCCAGTGAAAATAAAGCCTTGATTAGGGAGGATTTTCCAACATTGCTTCTGCCTATAAAACACACCTATACAAGAAAAAAGAAGATAAGTACTAGCTGTATATGATATTCTGCATTAGCTACAAAAAACCACCCTCAAATTCTAACATAGCTAATATTTATCGAATGAATTTAATGTGCCAGGTACTATTTTAAGCATTCAGCATATATTTTCTTATTTTTTTAACAGCATCCTAGGAGGTAGGTGATATTATCCCCATTTTACAGACGAGAGAACACAACTAACCCAAGATTACACAGATAGAAAGTAAATCAATTGGGACTTGAACTCAGGACCTGTCTATCTAGAAGCTGTGCTTTCAGTTTCACTATGCTACTCAATAATACATGCAGCTTTGATTAAGCATTTCGTATTTACAAAGCTTTCTGAAGTAAAAACTAGATGTAGTTCAACAAAACTGATGAAAAGTACTACTTCATGTTTGGAAGCGCATTTTCTCAAGCACTCCCATGGTAAACTGTCACACCAGTGCAATTTAAAATCTTACTCTTTTCCCTTGACCACTCTTGTTCCAATTAAGCTTTTCTCCTCTGCTTTTGAACATGGTATTGGAGGTGAGGGGTGCAATACCAATCAATTGTTCTAAATGAGGACAGTACTGGCCCTCGATTTTAAGGGCATTTTTGGTTATGAAGACATTCGGGGGACATTTAGTAGGCAGGGGCCAGGGATCCTATCATGCACAATTCTGGTCAGTCCTTCAGAATTAATTGATCTGAGTCCTGCAAAAATTATAATCTCTGCCAGAGCAAACCTCATGCTAATATGCTGATAAAACTGAATTTTAAAAACGAATTACAAAAAATCCAGTAATTTAGAAGCTTAAATAAAAAAGCAATGGCGGTCTCAAAATCATTAAATAATTTAGGTACTCTGAATCCTGCTATAGTTCTACATATATTTAGAAAAATCTCTGGGCAACGGTGCAGTTACTGTAAATACATATGGAGAGTTCAGCTGCCTTTTAGCAGACTTAGAAGAGTATCACTGAACTGTAGGACCTGCAAAAATGCTTACTCATGAAATTTCAGTAATAAAAGTTGCTATTCACCTTCCACATTATTGCCATCTAGAGATAATGATTACTTTTGCACATGATAGGAAGTTTAGGCGAAAGTTAATTACTGATAAGGATCATCTCATCTGTGAAACACCCGTTTCCTGTTGCTCACTCTAAATTCTGGTTTGTCTGGCATGTTTTCCCTACTTATTTGGGGGAAAGAAAGACAAGGTACTATTTGGAATGTGTAGTTTGGGTCTCAAAATGTTTTAAAGCATGAGGTCTTCTATATTCATTCCCAAATAATGTAAGCCGCGTCCCGGCAGGCTCGGGCTACACGACTTCCGGCTTTACGTGGGCTCACGGGGTGCTGGGTTTCCGGGGAACCCCACGCACACGGGCACCGGCACACCCCTATTTAAAGAATATATGCGCCTACGCCACGCGAGAAAATGCGACCGCAGAATCGCCCGCCCGCCCCCGGCAGCGGCAGCGGGCAGCCCGGGACGCCGGAGCTCCGGCCCCCGGGAGACCCGCCGCTCTCACCTCAGGCCGGGGGAGGTCCGGGGCGTGGCCCAGGCGGATGGCGGAGCTGACGTAGTCGATGCGGTTCTGCTCGGTGGCCTTGAAGACGCTCTCCGCCCTCGCGATGTCCTCCGGGCTCGGGTCAAAGAGCCGCAGGTGGAGGTCTCGCCTCCGGTCGGGGGCGAGGTACCGCTCGACTTCCTGCAGCGGGTACAGCAGCTTCCTCAGCTGCTGCTTCGGCAGCCGCAGCACCTCGGCGAAGGCCTGCGACGTGCTCTGACGGCGGCTCCGTCGCGCCAGCACCGCGGGCATTTCCAAGAGCTTCTCCGCGCCTAGCCGCAGCCCGGGCGCCGCCATTCTCCCCTCCCAGAAGGCCAGCAGCGAGACTGCAGTCCGGGGCCTGCGTTACGCGTGCGTGACCTCCGCTGCCGCGACGCCTGCTGGGAGTTGTAGTCTCCTCTGGCCTCGCTCGCTCCTGTCTAAGCTTTTTGCGTTCAGTGCGCGGTCGGAGGGTGGAGGCAGGTGCAGGCAGGTGGAGGCAGGTGGAGGCAGGTGCAGGCAGGTGGAGGCAGGTGCAGGCAGGTGCAGGCAGGTGCAGGCAGGTGCAGGGAGGTGCAGGGAGGTGCAGGGAGGTGCAGGGAGGTGCAGGAAGGTGCAGGGAGGTGCAGGGAGGCGGTGATCCGTGGGGAACAGCTCACTGGATTTCTTTAACACCTTGCCCTTAACGATTATTTCTTACTGGAAGGATGTTTAACGGTTTCCAGAGGTGAAAGACCTAACCTGGCCATGTGGCCCTTGAGTCTCAAGCGAAGGACTAAAAGTGTGAAACTGATGCGTTCCAGGCACGTTTGATTTTCACAGTTTCTGGTTATCTTATTAACCATTGACGTTTGTCATACGTCCACATCACTAGGACAAACACTTTCGCAAAAAAGAAAAGTGCTGGTGAGAAATGTGATTGAAATAGCACCTCGTTTTCGGGAAAGGGACTGTTTGTATTTCAGCCTTCTCTGTAGCTGCAGGAAATGTCATTAAATTTTAGAAATTTCTTACAAAAACAGTCTTGCACAGATGGTACAGAATTGTTTCGTGAACGTTTCATAATATCACCTATTTCAAAAGCTTCTGCCTAAAGCCGATCAGTGCTGGAATGGGAGATACAGGTATCATAATGATGAAATGAATAACTGAAAAATATTCGTATGTAAAAAAAAAAAACTAGGTTTTCTAAAGCATCAGCAGCAAATAGCAAAGAAAGGGTAACTCATGGCCTCTTGAGCTATTTCCCAGGTTGTTGAGTAACTAAACAGGACAATTCTTGAATAAATGTGATACAAAAATTAATGAACAGACCCAACGACTTTGAGGGCAGCCAATACAGCAGCCTGATGTGCTGCTGGCTGGCTAACTTTTTTTTTTGAGACAGAGTCTTGCTTTGTCGCCAGGCACCAGGCTGGAGTGCAGTGGCCTGAGCTTGGCTCACTGCAACCTCCGTCTCCCAGGTTCAAGCAATGCTCCTGCCTCGGCCTCCGAAGTAGCTGGGAATACAGGCGCACGCCACCATATCCATTTAATTTTTGAATTTTTTAGTAGAGAAGGGGTTTCACCATGTTGGCCAGGAGCTAACTTTTTATCGATCTTTGCATTAGGGTTTGGGGTGCCTTTCTGTTCGCTATTCTCTCTCCTCCATATATAAAAGTGTATATAACACTTTGTTTTATACATCAGAAATTTGGGATTCTTATTACTATGTATGTAATATACTTTGAAAGTGCTTTTGTATGTGCCATTTTGTTTTCAAATGTTGGAGCCCCAGGTTTGGAATTAAAAGCATAAAAGTGTTTTGGCAACTCTTAGGTTTTAGAGGTGTTCCAGGACTAATAGACACATTTTAGAATTATTTGACAGGACAATTTTTACAGCAAATTTGCAAAGTCTGAGGGATCACACAGTCTACCGGAAAGAAATATGACTAGTAAAACCACTTGACAATTTATCTTTTTTTCTCTTTCACTTTGTCTTTAAAAAGCATCTATATAAACAAAGCATATAAAATGACAGAAGGATGGTTTAGAGTTAGTGATACATTATTATGTTTTCCCTCAACATAATTAAACTCATTCCTAATTTGCAGAAGTTCAAATGTGAAACATACATAGCAGTGAGACCCACTAGTGAGAAGGCAGAAAACTACAATTGGGAGGAATTTCCTTATAATGACCCCGTGGTAGAGCTGCAACGGAAATGATCTGGTCTACAGGGAATTGTCAAAGTCCAGGAAAAGAGGCTCACACCTGTAATCCTGGCACTTTGGCAGGCCGAAGCAGGAGGACTGCTTGAGCCTGGGAGTTGAAGAGCAGCCTGGGCAACAAAACGAGACTCTGTCCTTGTAAAAATAAAAAATAAAAACAAAATTAGTATTGAAGGGAATCTCGTCTGGTGGATAGCATGTTGCAACAGGACTTTCTGGGTTCTGGCAATAGTACTGTGAATCTGGTTGTTGGAACCATCTTGGTTCCAGGTGATCATTTTGTGTGTGGAGTAGGACCTTAGCCAGTAAGTGTAGATTGGGAGTCGGATCTAGCCTGCTAGATCAGGGCTAGGTCAGGGCTAAGATTCAGAATAGGGTTTTAGTCCAAGCAGGGAAAAGAAGGACTGTAGATTAGACCATCTACATGTGGATTGCCAACTAATATGTGCCTCCCATTTACAATGTCCAAAATAGAATTTCTAATATTCTCGAATTGTCTCCTAATCTGTTCTTCTTTCCTTTTAAGTGGCATCTCCATTCCTCCAATTGATCTAGCCAAAAGTCTTGGGAGAAATTCTGGACTTCTTTTTCTTTTTCCCCAATTCCAAGTTGTAAGGAATCCTCTTGGCTCTACCTTCAAAACATATCCTGAATTAGACATTTTTTAGACATCCACTGCTGCCACCTGATATAAGCCATCATTATCTCCCACCTAGATTGTTGCAGTAGCTTTCAAATTGACCACCCACCTTTGCCCTTTGCCCCCATCAGTATATTTGCAACATGATGATATGGAAGGGAAACAGGGAAGTGCCAGGAGGAGAAGGGCAGGTCCGTAGCCAGAGCTCCGTCCCCAACCTGTGCCCACAGACCCAGGTGAGGACAGGCACTCCTGACTTTGTGCCCAAATGTTGCATTTCCCAGAACCACCCTCGTTTGCCATGCCCCCATCCTGTGCCTATAAAGACCCTGAGATCCTAGCAGTCAGACACACAAGCGGCTGGACGTTGAGAGGAACACATCAATGGAAGAAGACACAGCTCTTCGATGTCAAGAGGATGTTGGCTGTCTGCCAGCTGGTCATAGGCCAGCAGAATGATGCAGAGTTTGGCTGGGGCAGTTGGAGGGACACTGAGTGGCTCAACTCCAGTGGAAAACCATCTCTCTTCTGGCTCCCCCATCTGCTGAGAGCTACTTCCACTCAATAAAATCATACACTCATTCTCCAAGCCCACGTGTGATCCGATTCTTCTAGTACACCAAGGTAAGAACCCAGGATACTGAAGCCCTCTGTAAAGGAAGAGGGGTCTAATTGAGCTGGTTAACACAGGCCTATAGAAGGCAAAACTAAAAGAGCACACGGTAGCCCACACCCACTGGGGTTTCAGGCTGTAAACATCCACCCCAGACACTGCCGTGGTGTCGGAGCCCTATAACCTGCCCATCTGTATGCTCCCCTTGAGGTTTGAACAGTGGGGCCCTGAAGAAGTGAGCCACTCCCCATCACATGCCCTGCGAGGGGGACAAGGGTACTTTTTCCATTTCAGTGGCAGCAACCATGATCCAGTTAAACTATAAGCTAAATCTCCAAGAGCTTCCTGTCTCACTCAAAGAAAAAGTCCTTGCACTAACCTAAGAGAACCGATATGATCTTTCATTTTCTTCTTCCACTCTTGTCTGACTTCATCTATGTTTATAGATGACATATTGTCTACTCCATTCCAGCCACACTGACTTCCTTGGTGTTTTTCAAGCAAGCCATATACACACAACTGCCTCTGTCCTTGTACTTCTCCCTGGAATGCTTATTTCAGATAATCACATGCTTATTCTAATATGACTTAGGATGTATTTATGGCCAACTTTCTGAGAAAAAATGCCTCTGTTTTGATGTGGAGGTCATTCACCACAGAGTTAACAAGGTTTTAAAAATTTAATATGACTTTGATGGTGTTACATACTTTATACATCATCCCTAGAATCAGCTTTTATTGCTAAAAGTCATCTGCCCTAAATGTCATAGTTATACTCTGTCATGCTCAGCTGAGAATAGAAGGAAGACAGGTAGGGCAGAATCCTCAGTTGTTCTGTGATGTCTGCCTCTATAGTGAATGGCCATTGGGTCCAGAGTGATCCCAATTTATGTCCAGGTCCTATAGGTTTAAAGTTTATGGAATCCATCTAAGACATGAAGCAGGTTGCATTGTAGTCCTAGGTAAGCAGGGGACACTAGGGACATTAGAGAACTCCCATTCTGATTAAAGACTTAAACATAAGACCTGGCACCATAAAAACCCTAGAAGAAAATCTAGGCAAAACCATTCAGGACATAGGAGTAGGCAAGGACTTCATGACCAAAACACCAAAAGCATTGGCAACAAAAGCCAAAATAGACACA
>CM052662.1:91482135-91511603 GCA_028533165.1 Leontopithecus rosalia
CAACCCAAATGCCCATCCATGATAGACTGGACTGGGAAAATGTGGCATATATACACCATGGAATATTATGCAGCAATCAAAAATGATGAGTTTGTGTCCTTTGTAGGGATATGGATGAATCTGGAGAACATCATTCTCAGCAAACTGACACAAGAACAGAAAATGAAATACTGCATGTTCTCACTTATAGGTGGGTGATGAACAATGAGAACACATGGACACAGGGAAGGGAGCACTACACACTGGGGTCTATTGGGGGAATAGGGGAGGGACAGTGGCGGGGGGGGAGCTGGGGAGGGATAGCATGGGGAGAAATACCAGATGAGGGTGAAGGGGAGGAAGGCAGCAAATCACATTGCCACGTGTGTACCTATGCAACTATCTTGCATGTTCTGCACATGTACCCCAAAACCTAAAATGCAATAAAAAAAAGAAATAAATAAATAAAAAGAAAGAGAACTCCCATCCTAAGTTAAACATGGTTCAAATGCCCTGACAGAAGCAAGAGCAGGGACTCTAGCAAAACTTCCTTCTAGAAGTAGAGAGAGCGAATGGATCACATCTCGATGTCTGATTTGCACCAGACCTTTCCTATCCTGACTTTTCCCCTTGTCTTAACAACATTATTAATGAACATTATTGAGTGCCTGCTATGCCAGGAATTTATCTGAGTACCAACAAACCATGAGAAAGACCTGGTTACATTCAAATTGGGATCTCAAACTCTTGTATTAGGAAGAAAATATTGGGAGAAAGGAAGATGAAAGAGGCTTTATGTGAGGGAGCATGACATGGGAGAACCCTCCACATATAACTTAAATTACTTAAATTGTATTAACTACGATCTGAATGAAAAATTTAAATTTAAAATACATTTAATTATGTTTTTCTCAAATTTTCTGTGCAACATTCATTTTTAAATTTTACTTTAGATATTACCTGACACATGACACAAGTTTGTGGAACAACAAGTTTCTTTTTTTTTAGAGACAAGTTCTCACTCTTTGCCCAGGCTGGAGTAGGCACAGTCCTGACTTACTGCAGTCTCATCGTCTTGGGCTCAAGTGATCTTCCTGCCTCAGCCTCCTAAGTAGCTGAGACAACAGGCACTCACCACAACCGTCAGCTAATTTTACAAAGCTGTTTTTTTTTTTTTTTTTTTTGCCTTTTCTCTTTTTGTAGAGACAGAGTCTCACTATGTTGCCCAAGTTGGTTTTGAACTCCTAGCCTCAAGAAGTCATCCTGCCTTAGTGTCCCAAAGTGCCGGGATTACAGGCCTAAGCCACTACGCCCGGGCTTAATGTCTTAATTAAGTTATAGATTATTATTCTTGAGATTTATTATTTTATCATCTTTCAAGAACTAGTAGAGACATATTTTCCATGATCTTGGAGCTTCTTTGGAGCTCATGAAAGCATTGAGTTTTTAAAATACCTGATTAATGTATCTTTAGCGAATATACCAACTTTAGAGAATTTTTTTTCTTTTTCAGATAAGTTTTTTGAGCTTTCTTTTAAGGTTGCTCCTACTGCACCGACAGATTTCGCTAAAGAGATCTAGAGATTAACCATCAGACAGTACTCAAATGCAGGAGGTGAGTTCATAGAATGATTTGGGTTCTGGAGGAGGAGTAAAGGTTCATTTATTTCATTTGTTTTTATCAATAGAGAGAGAAATGATTGCTTTAAGTGGTCTTAATTTTTTTTATTCGTAGTTTTGCATTTGACTCTGTGTCATATAAGTGCTATTAAAATAATTTGGAATACTATTTACCATATTCAAATTGTGTTTTTGTAACAGTAACAAACTCAGACAATTTTTTTAATTGTTGGAAAATAGTATGGATTTTGCTGTTCCGAATGATTAATTCATTAACATTAATTGATGGATTGTGCCTACTCCAGCCTGGGCATTAACATTAATTCATTAACATGCATTCATTAATTATTGTCATGTATTAAGCAAGGTTATTTTAGTGGGCAAGTTTACTTTGTAGTACACCTCTAGTTTATATCACGTTACCTTATTGGAAGTGAATGAAATGTTTTCCAACACCCTGAGATGAGGCAACATTCACAGGCAGGTATGTTGATATATAATCAAATTTTTACCTTATTCATAGGTAGAGTATGTCAGGTGTTCTCAATACTAGCTCCCAAATTAGGTGAGCAAGGATGCACAGGACTCAGCATACAGTTATACTTATGCCTATAATTTCCCAGAACAAAAGGATACAAAGCAAGCCTGGCAAAGGGAAAAGGCACTCAAGGTGGAGTTTGGAGGAAGCTCATCCTCTAAGTTGCATATTAATGCAAGTAATTCTGCCAGCAGTGAGTTGTAACAACATGTGTGAAATGCTGTGTTCTAGGAAAACTCACCTGAGCCTAGGAGTCCAGGGTTTTTACTGAGTGCTGATCATATAGGCATGTAGTGCCTGTGTGACTGACTATAGTCACTGAAATGTAAGACTTGCAGAAAGAAAGCAGGTTCAGTATATACCACGTTGTTTGTACCAATAGAGTAGATACAGTGAGCCACTCACCATGAATAGGACGTTTTCTATTCATACAGGAAACTGTTTACCAGTCAAGTTCTCAAATGTCAGCCCAGTGCCAATCTCATAAACGAATCTTTCTAAGGTCAGCAGCCATAGGCCTGCTATGTGAACTGTTTTCTGCACATAAACTAAAAGATAAAAAATTTAGAAATGAGAAGTTTTTCTTCTGCACTTAACGTGAGGTTGTATACTCGTAGGAAAGATGTATTCCAGGTCTCGCTCTAAATACAAGTGATTTTTCTGTAGATTTTTGAGAAAAGTGGGACAGACCTTCTGTAGTCATTTTAATAGGACATGGCAAAATCAGAATTCTTTCTGTGGAAGAGGTTATAATCAAAGCTGCTGTCTCTGCCACCCGTAATAAAGCATGGGGCCTCTGAAGACGAGTGCAATGAATTGGTGATTCAACTGGTATGAACAGTACGTTTAGCTGGAGTTGACTGCAGCAACACCCTTGAACATTCCCTCCAACCTGCTTCCCCCCCCCTCCTCTAGGGGCTGGACAATCAGATTCGAAAGACGTCTTGTGATTACTCTCTAGGAAGGAATAATGCCTGGTGTAGTAGTACCGGGTGGCTACCTCATAGGCGGGATCTCATGGGTGGTGGGCACACAAGTGGTCGAGCCCAGAATGCTGTCAGATATCTTTCTCCTGCCTAGACTAGTACAAGCCAGAACCTAGCCTTTCATTCCCCTCTCTAGGTAACCATTATTTACCAAGATAGCTGATTTTACCATAATCATATAATCTTACAAACTCACATTATGAACCCACAAGCACTGGAAGGAAAAGTAAGAAAAAGATCACTCATTCTAGAAGTAATCGGAATGAATGGACCTGGTGGACAAAGCATTTAAAATCAAAACAGAAAATATCCTCAGAGATAAGGGACTAAGTAGCAAACATTAAACAGGAAGCTTCTAAGTACCAGTTAGAAATACTGGATAGGAATGATATTATTGTTGAGGTAAATTTCTCAATGGATATGTTTACTAGTTGAATAATATTATCAACTCAACAAAACAGTGAGCAGGATAATTAGATTGGAGAATATTCCAAAAATTATTAGGAAGAGATAAAAATATAAAAAATTAAAAAGTTAAGAGCTAGGCCAGGCGCAGTGGCTCACGCCTGTAATCCCAGCACTTTGGGAGGCCGAGGCAGGTGGATCACGAGGTCAAGAGATCGAGACCATTCTGGTCAACATGGTGAAACCCCGTCTCTACTAAAAATACAAAAAATTAGCTGGGCATGGTGGCGTGTGCCTGTAATCCCAGCTACTCAGGAGGCTGAGGCAGGAGAATTGCCTGAACCCAGGAGGCGGAGGTTGCGGTGAGCTGAGATCGTGCCATTGCACTCCAGCCTGGGTAACAAGAGCGAAACTCCAACTCAAAAAAAAAAAAAGTTAAGAGCTGTGAAGGTGAAAAGAAATTTGAATAACAATATTATAAGGGTTGGGCATGGTGGATCATGCCTGTAATCCCAGCATTTTGGGAGGCCAAGGTGGGTGGATCAGCTTGAGGCCAGGAGTACAAGCCCAACCTGGCTAACATGGTGGAAACTTCCTTCTCTACTGAAAATGCAAAAGATTAGCCAGTAATGGCGGTGCACAGCTATAATCCCAACTACTCAGGAGGCTGAGGCATGGGAATTTCTTGAGCCTGAGAGGCAGAGGTTGCAGTGAGCTGAGACTGCGCCACTACACTCCAGCCTGGGTGACAGAGCAAAACCGTATCTTAAAAAACAAAAACAAACCAAACAATATTATGGGAGTCACTTGAAATAAATGAAAGAAAAGGAGGAAGTTTGTTGAAAATGTCCAGAATTAAAGATACTTTGGGTAGGAAGCAGACACTACTTCCTACAGGTTTGATTGCTTTATCATATTTAGCCAAGTAAAAGATAGAAATATTAAATCAAAAAGATCTTATCTACTTCCTTTTCTAAATACAGAACATTCAACTTTCAAATGTTTTCAACAGTTTCATATTTCCCACTTCTTCTTTTCCCAAGGTGAGATAATCATAACAGTATTCTTTAGAAAATTCCCCTACACACATTTTGAAATCATATTAAATAACTCCAGGTTTTTGGTAGTATATTAGATAAGTAAAAAGAAAGCATACAAGAAAGAAAGATCACTAGTAGGAAAACAGTCATAAAAACATAACTTAGATGTCAATGGAGCATAAATTATTTAAAGAAAAATGTCTTAATGTAGGCCTTCTGACTTTTAAAATTCTTAAACTTCATGTATGGAATATCTGAGCTTTTATGTTTCAGCAATATAATCTGTGCTACAAATGACCAAAAATAAAAACGACTTTAACAAGACATATTTCAGAAAGCTGTGATAAAATGGAAGCAGTCACTGAACACAAGTGTTCTGTGGCTTCTGGTATCTGTACCTTTTCCCTGCTGCCTATAAGTTAAATGATACAGTGATTTAGTTTTAAAAAGCAGGCTTTTGAATCTGTAACTACATTCCCCCTTTTCTTTTCTTCCTTCCTTCCTTCCTTCCTTCCTTCCTCCCTCCCTCCCTCCCTCTCTCTCTCTCTCTCTCTCTCTCTCTCTCTCTCTCTTTCTTTCTTTCTTTTGAGACAGTTCCGCTCTTTTTGCCCAGGCTGGAGTGCAATGGCGTGATCTTGGCTCACCGCAACTTTCGCCTCCTGGGTTCAAGTGATTCTCCTGCCTCAGCCTCCTCAGTAGCTGGGATTACAGGCATGCACCACCACGCCTGGCTAATTTTTGTAGTTTCAGTAGAGACGGGTTTCACCATGTTGGTCAGGCTGGTCTTGAACTCCTGGCCTCATTATCTACTTGCCTGGGCCTCCCAAAGGGCTGGGATTACAGGTGTGGGCCACCGCACCCAGCATCACCCCTTTTCTAATCCAGTAGAGTGGAGATGATGTGAAATGGTCAAATTCAGGAAACATTTTAAAGAAGAGACCAAAAAGACTTGCTGATGGTTGAGGTAAAGAATCAAGGGATGGGACTTTTACATCAGGTGATGCAGACAAAGAAATTTAGATTAGTTTTCCCTATTGAGCTAAGTAGAAAATCTAGACGTAATCATTTTAAAAGTCTGCAGATGGCAGATCAGTAATTTGGCAAGGTAATGAAGAATTACCTCACCAAGATTCAGAAAAAGAAAGAAATACAGACTGGTGAAACTGGCATTGGAACTACTTTTACCCTGAGGATGTTTACTGATTAATATAGAAGAGCTGGTTGAAAGGTTAGCAATGCCTTTGGTAGCCTCTTTAGGAAAGAGTGGTTTGGGGTAGTGTGGTGTGGACAATACAATCACCCTTTATATAGTGTCTTAGTCCATTTTTGTGTAACTATAACATAATACCACAGACTGGGTAATTTATAAAAGAAATTTATCTCCTACAGTTCTGGAGGCTGGAGAGTCCAAGTTTGAGGGTCTGGCATCTGGTAAGGGCCTTCTTGCTGCATCATAACATGGTGAAGGTTATCACGTGGCTAACGAGCAAGAGTATGTGTGTCAGCTCAGGTCTCTTTTCCTCTTCCTATAAAGCCAGTAGTCCCATCATTGGGGTCCCAACTTGACCTTTCCTAATCCTGCTTACCTTCCAAATGCTGCACCTCCAGTCAGCATAGGAATTTGGGGATTAGTTTCCAACATGAAATATAAAGGACACATTCAAGCCATAGCACAGAGATTGCAACCTACATTTGAGTCATCTGATTGCACAGAGAATTCTAGTCCTTAGAACTGAATTAAGGTGATTCCTGATTGCCAATGTTTATGGAGTCCTGGCAGAAGCAAATGAAATTCCTCTATGGAGGAAGACAAAATTTTGCACGGCCTCAAATCGTTTCCAATTTTTCTGCAATTTGAGAAAGAAATCACAATGCCTGGCACCTGAGGAGACGACATTTCACGGAAAGAACCAATGGACAGTTACCCACAGCTACTTCAAATATTGGAATGATCAGACAGAGGCTTTAAAATATTATTTTTATATTCCAGGAGATAAAAGACTAGAAGTTTTGGTGGAAAACTAAAATTATTAAAATGGTAGCAGATTTGAAAAAAGAATCAAATAGCATCTGGTAACAGAAAACAAAAAATAGAGTAACCAAAAACTAAGAGGCTGAACTGAAGTTTGAACCCAGGAAGTTCAACTTAGGGGCCACAACACTAACAGCTACTCCCAAAACTAGATAAAAAATTCTGACATTCTTAAACTGCAAATTTAGCTATTTAGAGTTTAGCCAATTTAAACTATTTTTCAGTTATTCCCTGAAAACATTACATTATCTTATAAAAGATAGACAGTGTGGTCCAATATGTAATTTGGGATAAAATTTTCAAGCCACTGATATAATAAAACCATGATGGATCAACAGAACATTCATCGTTTCTTTGAGAAAAGCCCAATAAAATTTGAATAAAATTTCAGGGAAATACAAGCTTCTCTGACTGATATGATTTTCATGTTTCATATTCTTTTGTTAGAAAGTTATATAGAACTAATTTACTTATTAATGAATACTGTCTGAGACATTTAAAGTAAACCTACTTGACTCAGTCTGAAATATTTCCTTTTAAAATGTTCTGCTCTTCTTGACTTTAGTATCAGGGTGTTCTGGAGATCAGATGACACTTGTTTCTCTTCAGCATGCTTTGCCTTGATGTTAGTTTTTAGCCAAGGTGTATGACTGGGCTTTTCCTTTTAACAATTTATTTCCATATCTTCTGGACTTCTCAGTTGACACTTAGAGATGAAAATTACCTGACTGCCTCAGGTAGGAAGTATCTTAAAGCAGAGCTCCTTCAAAGTTACATTTTTGGCGAGATTTTCCATTAATTTGGTTTCTTGGGAGTGAAAGACAATTGGCTGAGTGGAATATCATTGTATTTGAGACTAGAATTGCTAGTAGATTATTTTCTAACATTTATTCAGTTGGCAGACACTGTGGGGTACCGTCAACCACCTTCAGTGAAGGACTTTGCTGCTCCATTGTTGATAGTGTTTTCCGCAGTTCAGGGGTGGCCTCTTCATGGATTGCCCTACCCAAGGATAGAGGCGGAAGTGTAAAGATCCGGCCATTTCAGGCCAAGAGAGGGCAACTCTAAGGGGCAGTTTTAGCTCTAGAGCTTCCCATAGGGTTAGCTGAGTCTGGTGTGGCCCTACCTTACAGTGTGATTTCCCTTATTCACATCAGTTTCTCTTCCTTCTTATCCCCAAGTGATGATCCGACCATCCATCCATCCATTTATCCATTCCTTTACTGCTTTTAAAACAATTCTTAAATTTTATTTTATAGAGCTGGGCTCTCGCTATGTTGCCCAGGCTCATCTCAAACTCCTGGGCTCAAGTGATCCTCCTGCCTCAGCTTCCCAAAGTGTTGGGATTACAGGCATGAAACAGCATGCCTGGCAGCACGGTGTTTATGAAACCATTCTGGCAACTCAAAAGATTAATTTTTCTTTTTCAACAATATTTCTTCAAGGTATAATATCTGTACTATCCAACAGGTAGTCATTTGTTATGTTTCAGCAGTTTCCAAATGATGTAAATTAAATGTCTATGCTTAGGCATGTTAGCATACTTTGTGATCAAAATCTTAATGTGTAGTTATTTTTGGATTTGCTAGATACAGTTACAAAAATCTTAGCATTGGTTTCACCCAATTATCTCCAGGTGGCAGCAGAGAGCAATCTTAATGCAAATAGATGATTAGAAACAGCACAGGTTTGCTTATTTACTTAAAGAAAACAGACCAATTGGCCGGGCGCGGTGGCTGACGCCCGTAATCCCAGCACTTTGGGAGGCCGAGGCAGGTGGATCACGAGGTCAACAGATCGAGACCATCCTGGTCAACAAGGTGAAACCCCATCTCTGCTAAAAATACCAAAAAAAAAAAAAAAAATTAGCTGGGCATGGTGGTGCGTACCTGTAATCCCAGCTACTCAGGAGGCTGAGGCAGGAGAATTGCCTGAACCCAGGAGGCGGAGGTTGCGGTGAGCCAAGATCGCGCCATTGCACTCCAGCCTGGGTAACAAGAGCAAAACTCCGTCTCAAAAAAAAAAAAAAAAAAAAAAAGAAAAGAAAACAGACCAATTATGAGATGGTATGGGAGTCTAATTGGAAGAAAGCGTGAATGAATAGATAAATAGATTCAGTAGGGGTTAGAAATGTGGGAGAGTATTGGAGACAAAACAGTTACCACCTTCAAAAAAGTAGGTAGTAAAGGAGAGACTAATTAGCCTCATAATTTAAGTAGACTTTGGAGTGAGATTTCTTGGGCTTGACTCCTGTTCCTATCATTTTTCAGCTGTGTGGCTTTTGACACTTTATATAACCTCTCTACTCTGCGTTTCCTCAATGGCAAATGGTATTTACTGTATAGGATTGCTGAGATAATTAGGTAATGTTTGTAAACTGCTTAGAACAAGACCAGGGTGTTAAGCTTAGGGCTTGATAAATATCTGCCATGGATATGACCGGTGAGATTTGCTGTTGATATTTAGCTGAATATAAAATGTGATTGCTGATTTCTTTACTTTGATTTTGCTTGTTTATTTTGATACTGCCCACATTTAATTTTCAAGTAACTATTTCTCAATTTTCCTTTTCGTATAATATATAAAATTATAATAAAAAGTAATCATTAATTGCAATGTGACATATTTTTTCTAACTCTTTAAGAAGAATTTTCATGCATGTGACATAGATCAACCATATATTAGAGTAAAACTTTTCAAGAAAAATGAATATAGTGGAAGGTATAAAAAGAGAAATATGCATTTTGTGAGGCTCTTTTAAGTTACCATGTAGTCCATTTAATGATTGTCCATGGAGGAAGATACAGGATTTCAGACGAGTCTTGAGAGCGAAGGTTACAGAGAGGTGATCTGGAAAATAGAGAATAAAATATGCCAGGAAAGCAGTCTTTTTATGCAATTTTATGTTGAATTATAGCATCTCCGTGGCAATTCATTGATTAAAATGTCTAATTATTGTACATGGGAGCAGAGAGGAAGTAAAGAAAAGAGTGGAGTGTTACAAAGTTTGAGTCCCTTGAAATTCTTTAGACTATTAGGTACTGTTCTTTCTACCTCTGTGAAGCTGGTTAGTACCTGGCTAGCAGTAGGACAGGGTAGACTGAGGGAATTAGAGCTAAGTGTTTAGCTGGCACATTTGTGTGAGTGTGTGTGCATGGCGGGGGGCACATGTGCATGTGTAGAGAAGGGTAAGTCAGGTCAGATTCTAAGCCAGAGAGTTCACCAAAAGTCACAATGAAAAGGAAAGTCGTTATTGGCCCATTTTGCAAGGACAGACATCCAGATAATTTCAGCTATGGCAGGAGGAGCAGGCAGGTGCTGAAGTTCGAGGCAGTCAAGACTCAAATACAGGAGGTGAATGGTAGGCAATGGTACTGGGGAAAAAGAGTCTGGGAAACAAAGGGTCCAGGGGACAGGAAGTCAGGAATAAAAGTCCACGAAGTCTTTGCAGTGAGTATTCAAGAGCCACGCAAAGCTTCCTCGTCATTGGGAGGAATCCCAAGGGCAAGACTGCAACATTTCATCTTAAATGATTTCAGTTGTGGCTAAGTCTGAATCTGACATTGGAGAGAAAGAAATACCCGATTGGAAGAAGTTTAGTTCAGCAGCATTTACAGGTACCTAACTCAATTTGCAGTTAGCAACTGATACACTGAGTAAACCAACTGTGTTGGTTTGGGGGAATTAGGTCCTAAAGTAGTTCTCACTTACTAAAGCTTCTGTCTTTTTGTTTGGGCTACTACAGCATTAATTGGCCTTACATTGTTCTGTTTCTCTCTCATATGCTCTGATTCATAGCTGGTATTATTGAAGGACACTCGGAAGACTGCTGGAATAAAAGGTTTGGGTTTCTGGCTTAAACGACACCTGTTTCTTCACCCCTTTTCACTCTTTTGCCTTGCTTCTTGGGTCCTGTGACCAACGGTCCTAACCAGGGAGAATTTGTGGCCTTTAGAGTTTTTAGAGCGATGCATTACCAGACACACACATCTTTCTCTTACACTGACTTTGTGGCATGTCTTTGGTGGCTGATTATGTCAACACAAACACACACATCTTTCTCTTACATTGACTTTGTGGCATGTCTCTGGTGGATGATTATGTTAATACAGATACACACATCTTTCTCTTACACTGACTTTGTGGCACGTCTTTGGTGGATAATGTCAACACAGACACACACATCTTTCTCTTACATTGACTTTGTGGCATGTCTCTGGTGGATGATTATGTTAACACAGACACACACATCTTTCTCTTACTCTGACTTTGTGGCATGTCTCTGGTGGATGATTATGTTAACACAGACACACACATCTTTCTCTTACACTGAGTTTGTGGCATGTCTTTGGTGGCTGATTATGTCAACACAGACACACACATCTTTCTCTTACACTGACTTTTGTGGCATGTCTCTGGTGGATGATATGTTAACACAGACACATACATCTTTCTCTTTCTTACACTGACTTTGTGGCATGTATTTGGTGGATGATTATGTTAACAAACTTTTAGTCTCTCTATTGTTTTAAACATCCACCTTCCATAAAAGGTGGAAGGTGGGAGTTGAGAGGTTACAGGAGTGGGGCTTGCGGGTGGAGAGGATGAGGGACCAGGGAGAGAAACTTTCATCCTGTCAAATCTATTTTGCAAATGTTATGGTTTTTGATATCTATCTCTTGAGTCTTAAACTGCTGATGCAGTTCGTGGTCTGACCTCAGCTGAGTGCATAGGACTGTCTATGAAAGTTGTTGCATGAAATTTCAAAGCAGAGGAGTGAGAAGTACACAGGGCTAGAAAGTATAGCACATTTTATTCCCAGGTGTGCCAACAAGTTGCTTTGAGGCCTTAGGCCAATTTAGCCCTCCTGTGGTTTAGCTTTGGCTGTGTCATTGAGCAGACATTAAAATAAATGATCTCCAAGAATTTTTGGTGACATGAGAAGAAGCTCATATCAATATAGTGTAAACAGATACAGCCTTGAGTAAGAAACTTTCCCAGTATCACTGGACTACTAATTGCACAACAGACACTTAACCCAATGTCTATCTGTTTCCTAAACCAGTGTGAATTTTAACTTCACTTTCTCTCTGCTCAATGCAACCTCTGCCTCCTGGGTTCAAGCGATTCTCATGCTTCAGCCTCCACAGTAGCTGGGACTGCAGATGAGTGCCATCATACTTGGCTAATTGCTTTTTCTTGGCCATATATATATTATATATTATATATATTATATATAATATATGCTATTTATAATGCATATTAAAAATATATTATATACTATTTATAATATATAATACTATATTATATATTATAATTATATATAATATATTATATATAATTATAATATATAATATATTATATATAATTATATATATAATATATTATATATAATTATATATATAATATATTATATATATAATAATAAAATATATTATATATAAAATTATAATATATAATTTATATATATATAATTTAAGTAGAGATGGAGTTTGGAGTTTTGTCATGTTGCCCAGACTGGTCTCGAACTCCTGAACTCAGGTAATCTGCCTGCCTCAGCCTCCCAAAGTGCTGGGATTACAGGCATGAGCCACTGCTCCCAGCCAACTTTAACTTCTGCGTGGTAGAAAACCAGAATGTCGCCCATATTTTAAATGATGTAGTCTCACTAATTTCCTGACACCTGGTGAAACGTTAGACAGAAGGAAAGATGTTTTTATCATGGTGTCCCCTTGTCATAGCTCATGCTTTCAAGTGTTCCATGCCCTCAAGGACTTGATTTCACTGTCTTCATCAAATTAACTTGAAAAAAAAAAAGCTTCAGATGGGGAAAGGGGGAATATTTATAATGTTTGGCAGGAGGGAAGATGGAACTACAGAAAAAGTGCAGGCTGTTTAATCTTTTTCCTGTCTGCAATGTTTCTTCCCTTCCTGTATGGTTTTCCTTGGGGTGGAAAATTCTTAGCATATAGAGGATTCCCCCCTCAAACATAACTTAAAAGCGTAGGGACTAGCAACCTTAAGGAAGAGGCTTTTTTTTTTCTTTGGAGCGGGGGAGTCTGAATTCCGGATGTGTGGCAACTAAAAGATGGGTAATTATTTCTAATTTGGTTAAAATGATCAGTCTAACTCTTCAAAGGTGACAGCGAATGGCAATAAGTATTGAATTCTGATAAACAGAATGCCCTCAGCCACCCCTAACAAGATACCTTCGTCCTAATTGCTGAAACCTGTGAATATGTTACCTTGGGTGGCAAAAAGGACTTTGCAGATGTGTTTCAATTAAAGATCTTGAGATTAGGAGATCATGTTAGATGATCTGGGTGGACCGAAAATAATCACAAGGTCTTTATAAAAAGGGAAGCAGAAGGGTCACAGTCAGAGAAGATGTGACCGTGGACCAGAGGTCAGAACCATGTTGCTACAAGCCAAGAAATGGAGGCGTTCTCTAGCTGGAAAAGGCAGAGAACAAATCTGCCCGAGCCTCCAGCTGGAGTGCAGCCCTGCCAACCCCTTGATGTTAGTCCCCTAAGATCCATTTCAGACTTCGGATCTTCAGAACTGTATGATAATAAATGTTACATTGTCTTGAGCCAGTGAGTTTGTGGTAATTTATTACAGTAGCAATAGGAAACTAATACGCTTACGATGCTTACAGAGTTGTGTGTTGACTTCCATTGTAGACAGTAATTTCACACGAAAATCTTCAAGGAAAACCATTATATTCCAGACTTGAATACTACTAAGGCCACAAAGGTCTTCAACCGGGAGAAACCTCTAAAAGTTATCATGATTGGGAAATTTACAAGGATGGGCCCAAATAAATAAATATTCTGTTTTACTTTTTAGGGTAAGGTTAGACAAATCTGTTTATTTTGGACACGTTCAATGCCTTACTGTAAAGTTTATCTGTCTGCAGCAGAAGTGAGAGGAGAACCAATGAGCTGAGAGATAACTCAATCAATCTGCTTCCTCTGTCTTTGCTTCAGGGCTTCATACAGGAAATCTATTGCTGTGTCAAGTTCCAGAGAAAAGCTTCTGTTCTTCCAAGTTGCTAATCAGGCTAAACCACATAGACGTGAAGGAGGGAGCTAGAAGGAAGGGAGTGCCTCGCTGTCGATGGGCTAAGAGGATTCTGTACTGAGAAGCTGACCAGAAAGGGTCTCACCATGCTCACAGCTCTTTCTGTACCTGTGTGGAGGAAAATTACTGAGTGAAGGGCAGAAAGAGAGAAAACAGAAATGCTCTGTCCTTGGAGAACTGCTAACCTAGGGCTACTGTTGATTTTGACTGTCTTCTTAGTGACTGGTAAGTTTGAATTCTCTTTGGGAGAATGGTGAGAAACCTGGTCTCAGCTCTTCCTGAGTTTTTTTTTGTCTTTCTTCTGGGGCAATGCAAATCAATTGCAATCATAGATATAAAGGGTTGCTAAATACGGGTTACTCCTGTATCTAGTGTACTTTACCATCATTTTTTCCCGTGTCTTACTATTTTAATTTGTATCCGACTGTCATACACACCTCTCTATAATTTTACTGCCCACTTCCTTATTTCCTCCTGTTTTTCAAACAAGGCAGGATACATCAAATACACACCAGCAGCAATCAAACTCACTTAGGTTCTCTTTATCTTATTCTCACTCCCACCCCCTTTTTTGAGACAGGGTCTTGCTCTGTTGCCCAGGCTGGAGTGCAGTAGTCCATCATAACTCTCTGCAGCCTGTAACTCCAGGGCTCAAGGAGTCCTCCCACTCAGCCTCAAGAGTGTCTAGGACTACAGATGTGTGCCATTATGCTTGGCTAATTTTAAAAATTTTTGATGGAGATGGAGTCTTGCTAGGTTGTCCAGGCTGATCTTCAGCTCCTAGATTCAAGTGATTCTCCCACCTCAGACTCTCAAAAGCACTGGGATTACAGGCATGAACCACTGCACCCAGCCTCTTCTCTCTCAAGAATTAAAAAAAAAAAATAAGAACCCTAACTCATTTAGGTCCACACTGCCAGTTGCATAGATAAGGACAGTTTATTGCTCTCTGTCACTTTCAATGATGAGGCGCTTAAAAAAATATAACAGATACAGTGGCTCGTCTGTGATGTATGTCTGTATTTATCTTCAAGATGTGTGGGCTGTAAGAGACACTATGAGTTAGAGAACCCACTCCTCAACATCTAGGTTCCTACAGAAGTTAGACAGAACGTGGGCCACTGTGGGGGTGTCCTGGTTTCACTGTAGAAGGTTGGTAGGAGTTGCTGTTGAGGGAGTTTTCAGGTTTCACTTTTAGTAGATGGAGCAGCTGCAAAGGAAGAGTGTAGTTGGTTTTAAATGTTATAATTTGATAATTGAAAGAAGAAAAGGTATTTTTCCCTCATTTCTGAATGACTTTAAAATGCTGCTCATCTTCCAGCAAGAAATCTGCTTTCAACATGTTAAGCTTACTAGCAAGCACATGCAAAATAACTACCCTATGACTGTACCTTCCTATGGAGAATTTTCACATACTTTTCCCCCTTTGATCTGCACAGCAACCCAGTGAAGCAGACATGGAAGACACCTCTCCATTTTACAAAGGCAGAAATGGAGGCGTAGAGAGGTGAAATGATTTTCCCAAGGTTAGATATGACTAGAATATGGCAGAACCACAATCAGTAATGATACACATACATCAGTAAGCACCGCTAAACATTCAAGCAGGCAGTTTTCCTCATTGTTTAACCACTGTGCTTTTCACTGAAGGGCAGGCACCAGTGAAAAAAGTCAAGCCAATACTTAGTTTTAGTCTTAATAGACTGTTGTTTACCTAAAAAATAGTCAAGTGATCTGAATCTTTCAGTAGTTGAGATCTTGTTGTAGAAAACTCTCATAGAAACTTGTGCAGGGACCCAGCTTGGCTGGGAAAGCCAGATAGGCAAGGAGCTGTTTATGTCAAATTGCACTGTTACTTTTGGGAAAAGGAAAAAAAATAACCATTAAAACATAATTTATAATTTTCAATTTTAAAGGTTGAAAGGTTTACATTTTAAAACTATTTCTGAACACAGCTAGGAAAGACTGCATATATCAGATCTATGAAGTCTATGCTTATGTTACTATAAGTTATTAAATGTTTAAAATCAAGATGTAAAAAAGCATATTACTTTACATGCAGTGATTCGTTGTGATAGGTTTACGATGAAGCACATCACGTGGGGAAACGACTTTATGCCTTTATTGCTAACACTGCTCTGTTAGTAATACTGTTAAACAGAACTCTCTTTGTACAAGATAAATTAACAAAGGAGCAAGGGAGCTAATGACTTAAATGTAAAACATAGTATTTATTTGGTTTCCCTATTTTCTTTTCGTTTACTTATTTGCTTATAACTTCAAGCAGCATGGTAGTTAGTAGACAAGATTTATCCAGAAAAACCTGAGGGGAAAAATGAAAACAACCTAAATTGTGCATGTCAGAGCAATATTCCCAAGCTTGTACCTGGTCCCCATCCCTGGCACTCCCATACCCTGTGCCTCTTCTGCCTCCTTCTTTTAGCCCTATTGTCTTCTAGATTGTGTGTGTGTGTGTGTGTGTGTGTGTGTGTGTGTGTGTGTGTGTTCAAATTGTATTTTTCTGTTCCATTTAAAATTATTCCATCTTTTGTAAAAGTTACTGTTTTGTGATTATGAGTTACAAAAAAGGAACCCTCTACTTCTTTCCTTCTTTGGGCTGATTTTTATTCAGGTATTGTTATCTTCCACTAGAGGACAGACAGTAACAAGAAGGGGAGATAAAAATCAAGACAGGGCTCTAGGGTAGCTTTGGCAGATTTGCAAACAATGGAAAAAGATTAAAAACAATTGTGCAAAAGAAGGGTTTGTTCTTATTAATTTTAGCTCTATCTTCCTTTTCTAGTTTGTGATATTTGTGAATTTACATATTACAATAATTTGTAGGTGTGTTTTTCTCTAAGTGTTCATGTTTAAGCAATTAATAAAGTAAAAGTCCTTATTAATGGGTGTATGTGTGTGTGTAGCATAGTGGCTAAAGGTTATTAGCCATCTAAATTAGAAAGAGAAATGTAAGATAAAACAGTTGGTGAACATTTAAGGTCAGTAAATCTTGAAATTGTGTATGATGGTGAACATTTAAAGTCAGTAAATCTTGAAATTGTGTATGAAACTAGTGCAAATCTAAAGGAAGGAGATGTTACAGTGGGCTGGGGTTGTTGAAGGCTTGATGGAGATGGATCTTGAGCTAGGCTTTGAATGACAGGTTTGGATAAACGGAAAGGCAGAGAAAGGAACTGGAAAGATACGACATGTCGCATGTATAAATGCAAGGTGCTTCAGAGAGAGAAAGAACTGTAGCTTGCAGGAACAGCAATTATGTGTTAAACAACAACAGGGAATCGGGCTGGATTTTTGGGGTCCTTAATAGCTAAGTAAAAAAACCTGGGTATTGGTCAGTAGACAATGAGGAACCACTTGTTTTTTGGTGAACAGAAAATTATATAATTAAGTAGCATTTTTTGACTTGGTAACAGTGTTTCATTGAGTGGCAGTGGCACTATATTACTTATTTATTTTGAAACATGAGTCTAGAGCTATGCTAGGGTTCTCATTTGAAAAAGTTCTGTGATGCCACTGAGATATATGTGTGACGGAGAAGGGAGCTTCTTTGTGGAGGAAGATGTTAAGTTCAGTATAGGAAGGGAGGACAAGTAGGATGACAATTCCTACAGATATTTGGAAATACAGTCAGCCCTCTGTATTGCATCTCTGGATCCAACCAATTTCAGATTGAAAATATAAGGGGAAAAAGTGGATGATTTCATTAGTACTGAACATGTGCAGATTTTGTTCTTGTCATTTCCTAAATAATTCAGTGTAAGAGCTGTTTGTATAGTTTACATTGTATTAGGTATTATAAGCAATCTAGAGATGATTGAAAGTACATGAGAGATTGTGCATAAGTTATATGCAAATACCACACCATTTTATATTAGGGACTTGAGCTTCTTTGAATTTTGCTATCTCTGGGGATCCTAGAACTAATCCCCCCAGACACTGAGGGATGACTTCTAGTGTTTGTGAATCATTCATGAAGTAGATGATCGATTCCATGAACAGAATAAATATAGAGACAAAAAGAATAGAATAAGCACTAGAGATATTTGATATGGGCTCTGGGAACCATACTGAGATAGGAAGATCTGAGAAGAGACAGGAAGGGAGCCAATATGGAGTGCCAACTGAGTGCTTAACCTCAAACAGGAGAAGATACTCTTCTGAATTGAAGGCTAAGAGGAGGCAGTAGATATAGGGATCATAGTAGGTTGAGGATGGCAATAGGTAACAGGAACAAATGAGAGAGTTTATAGAAGATACATTTCCTCCCAGTAAGATCATGAATATTTCAGGTAATGGCATTTAGTTAATAAAACGACCCAGTACTTGTTTAATTTTATGTTACATCTGAAAAATTAACCTGTACATTGATTAAAATGTAGTAGCCATTGACATGTTTTTGCCTCTTCTCCCTTATGATCACTCATGTACCTTTGTCAATTCCTGACTGGGATTTGGGAGCAGATCTGTGGTTATAAAATACCTTTGGACTGTAGCCCCTAAGAATCAAGTCAACAATCATTACTTTAAAAAAATAATAATAGTAATAAATATCACTGATTTATATAATTCGTATAATAGACATAGTCACAATCAACTCTTTTTTCCCCAGGAAGAAATAACATTATTCATGCATTAACACTAAACAAACAACTTCCAAGATTTTCTAGCTAGAATTTGTATGCTTAGACCCCATTCTAAAACCAAAATCCAATTTGTATTTAAGGCAAAAAATATCAAAAAGTTCCAGGATTAAAGCAGGGCAAAAGGTTTTTCCATTTCTTTTCTGAGACAGGGTCTCACTCTATCTATCACCCGGGCTGGAATGCAGTGGTGCAGTCATGACTTACTGCAGTCTTGACCTCCCAGGCTCAGGTGATCCTCTTGTTTTAGGCTCCCAAGTAGCTGGGACTACAGGTGTGTACCACCATGCTAGGCTAATGTATTTTGTATTTTTTGTAGACAAGGTGCCCCCATGTTGCCCAGGCTGTTCTTGAACTCCTGGGCTCAAGTGATCCTCCTGCCTTGACCTCTGAAACTGTTGGGATTACAGGCATGAGTCACTGTACCTGGCCAGTTTTTCCACTTTTAAAGAAACACTTTTGTTTAAAAATCTCTGCTACTTTGAGTTATTGATGCTGTTACAAGTTCTCTTGGAAATTAAAGTCTCAGATAGAGTTTTGCGTACAGATGCTTTTGAGCAGAGGGAGAAGTCTACCTGCAATCTAAACCAATTGACACCCTCACCTGACCCCACAGGGAGCTCAGGAGCTAGAGTGGCCTTAGAGAGGCCATGCATTGAATAAAAATGGTGGTCCTTTAGACTTTCATCTAAGTCAGTGATTGGATTGGGCCCCCCTGGGAAGGGTCTGACTTTGGTCAAAGTAGGTGAAGTCATCCCTGGAGAGGCTGAAAACTGAAGACTGTCTGTTGACAGTGATTCTAGTGGCAAGAACAAAAAGTCAAAAGCAATTGTTGGTGGCACATACTATGTCCACTGTAGTTGCCATTTGTAATACTATTAATTCTTTATTGAATTTCCAAGTTTCTACCTGGTATTATTTTATTTCATCCCAGAACTGTTACTGTTTCTAGTAGCATAGGTCTGCTAGTGAGGAGTTCTCTTTAGTTCTCCTTTTATAGGTATTTTCCCCAATATCTTGTCTTTCTGTTCTTTTGATTGAATAATTTCTATTACTATATATTTAAGTTTACTCATGATTACAATTTCCTCTCTCCTCTCCATTCTTCTGTAAAGCCCTAGTGAATATATTATTTTAGATATATTTTTCAGTTTTAAGAGTTCCATTTATTTGTTTAAAGTTTTTTTTTCTCTGCTGAGATTTTTCTGTGTTTTCACTCATTCATTCATTGTGAGTATATTTTTCTTTGTGTCACCAAGCATAGCTGAATGTTGCTTTAAGACTCTTGTCTGAGAATTCTAATATCTTGGTCAACTTGAAGTTGTTGGTCTCTCTTAATGTATTTTCTCCTAAGAATGGGCCACGTTTCCTTGGTTCTTTGTAAATTACATAGTTTTATTTGGGTTTTGAATGTTGCACAGATTCTGTTACGTTGCAGTGTTGATATTACTTGGTTGGACTCAAACTGCAAACTCTACCCCTTGGACAGCATCTCAATTACCGGTTCTTTCACAGTTAGCTAATCTGCTTTGATTGTGACCTGCGATGTGTGCTTTCTAGTCAGCAGAGATATGGGTAGAGTGTGTGCAGAATTTGGAACTCTTTTGCTTTGACTTCACTGCTTTTCAGAGAGTAAGGTTGCCTTAAAATCTGCCCTCTGGTTCTTCAGAAAACTGTGGGTTTTCTATTAGAGTTTTAGTTGCCTAATGTGGTATCCATTGCAGCCCTTCCTGGGCCAACATCAGTAAAAATGGGGAAATAACAGGCACCTACACAAAAAATGGAACCCACACCCACAACCCTGAGCCATTGTGTTTTTTCGAGCATTAACATCCTCCAAGAATTTTTCTGCTTCCTCCACTTTCTGGTGGCCTCAGGTAGTCATTTTTATATTTTGCCCACAATTTATAGTTCCTATCTGTGGAAACTCACTGGCTCATAAAGAAGTGAAACTTTCTTCATCTACATACTTTAAAATATTATTGTACGTTTACAACTAATATTGACTTAGTAGTTATATTGTCTTGGATGTTAAGATTGAATATGTTATGCCTTTTTGCTTTCTAAATTTTCCCCATGCATTGAATGTTTTGGTACATTTCACTTTTCTCAATAAAATTTCATTCTTTTCTACAATTTCCAGTAAAATTTCTAGATACTAATTTAGATACCAATAGATACCAATTTCCAAATATTAATATAACTCTGTGTTGGGTCTAAAGATCAGTTATGTAATTCTAACCACTAGCTGTTTCATCTTTAGAAATTGCTTAACTTCTTTTGACAGTAATTTCCTCATTTGCAAAATGAAGGAGGGGTATGACGCTATTAAGAAGTATAAAGCCCCCAGGAAGGAAGGGCTTTAGAAACCTTCAAATTAAAAATCTTTCATTTTATACATGGGGCAAATAATGCCCAGGTGTGTACACGGGATTGCTAATAATATCACACAGCTTTCTGGGGTATGAGCCGAGTTTTGAACACTTTCATAGTACAAAAATTAGAGGGGAAAGGGATGGGGCAAGAGTGTGGGAGAAAAATCTATGGCTTTTAGATGTGATACACTTGAAATGACAGCAAGCATTCAAGTGGGGAAATATTTCAGCTAAATGTTTGAGATTCTTGTTTAGGAAAAATAAGTCAAATCTAAAATATGGGTGGGTTACTCTGTCATCCAGTAATTGAGAGAGTCTGTCATGTATCAGTCACTGTGCTTCATGTCTGTGGACACTTGATCAAGACAGACATAGGTCCTGCTCTCATGGAGCTTAAATCTGGTGGGGAAAATAGATATTAATTACTGCAAATAATTAAATAATGTGCAAGTACGTTAGGATAAATATGGAGTAACATAGAAATGTGTAATTGGTGAGTCTAATCTGGTTTGAGGGTCAAGTTAGGCTTTTCCGAGGAAGTGATGTTTAAGATGAAGGGGAACAAAAACAGCGAGGTAAGAAGAGTTGAGGGATGAACATTCCAGGCTGGTCAAACAGGCCGGATGAAGGACAGAGGGAGCTAAACTATGACTGGACTGCTGGAAACAAGAGGAAAGCACCTGTGTAGAGATCCAGTTGAAGTTCAAGAGGTTGAGGAGCAAGAGGAGAAAAGAGTAAAGAGAAAGAGCAGCTGAGACTTTTGTGAATACTGACACTATGATGCTCCAGGAGAAAGACAGATTGCAGAATAGATGTGTGAGGAGGCCGTGAAGATGGGGAAGGAGACAGAGAAGGAATGCATGGGTGTAGTGGGAAGGCTAGGAAAGGGGTTTTAGAAGGAGAGGAAAGTGGTTAATTGTATCAAAATCCACCAAGCAACTTAGGAACGCCAGCACTAAAAACAAGCCAAAAGCTTGACTATAAAAGGGCTGGTGACCTTGAAAATTGCAGTTTGAGTAGATGGACGTGGGAGCAGCAAGATTGCTGGTATTGAGGAGGGAGTGGGTGGGAAGGAAACTGAGGCTGTGGGCACAGACCACTCATTCTAGAAGTTAGACAGCAAAGAAAGGAGAAGGGATCCTAGCTAGAAAAGGAAGTAGCATCTAATAATTTTTTTTCTACCAACATAGGGGAAACCTGAATGTATTTAAAGGCTATGATTTGAGAAAACTCAGTGATTTGGAATAAATATTTATCCAAGTAGGTGTTTAGTAATTTCTTTTCTTTTTCTCTGCCATTTTGTTACTTTACTGTGAAATGCTACCTTTGCCTAAAGGTTTATCTGTTACTTAATATAAGAATATCTGGTTATATGATTCATTTTGTGGTGCTAAGTTCTTGAAAAAAAATGTCCAAATGGTGAATGTTTACAGATCCCTAATATCTAGTTATTTTTATTCTTCAAAAAATTATCTTATTTATCTTTGTCTTTTCCTTAGTTATTCCCCAGAGATAGTTCTAATCCAGTGATTTAAAGGTAGTTGCCAGACAGAATCCCTATAGGGCCTAAAATTTCCTATAGGGCTCAAACCTGCTTAATCAGACTTTTCCAGTGTATAGAGATCTAGACTTTCACAAGTCTAGATTGAGGGTATTCTGATGGGAGGCAGGGTTCAGAGCACTATCCTAGGTCTTTCCTAGTTTTCTCATCACCCCAACTATCCTTGTTTCCTTTGAAGACAGCTGC
Source organism: Leontopithecus rosalia (assembly GCA_028533165.1). Taxonomy (NCBI): domain Eukaryota; kingdom Metazoa; phylum Chordata; class Mammalia; order Primates; family Cebidae; genus Leontopithecus; species Leontopithecus rosalia. The sequence continues at coordinate 91,504,602 of CM052662.1, forward strand.
TCACCTCCTGATTTACCATTTTCCAGTGTGGACTTCTTTAATGTCCACAGATGGGAAGGTTTCTGAGAGCAGGAACCTGGTCTCATTCAAGCTGTCATTCCCTGAGCTCTACCGAGCTACTTGTCAAAATGTTTCTTGTGTCTGCAATATTTCTTACCCTTTTTGTTCCCCTCTCAGAGATGAAATATCAGTCTTTTCAAAAGCAAACCTTCTCTTTGTCTCATTCCTTCTAGTACCTCTGGGATCCTGGTTGACCAGTTAGCTTCCTCATTCTTGTAACTTCTGGCTCCCTCTCTCTCTCTGTCTACAAACATGCTGTGTTCTCCTCTATTGTTAAATACCTTCTTGATCCCTCATATCTCCTGATGTTGCCACATCTGTCTTTCAAGTTTGACATGAAAGGATAAAACCAGCCTCATACCTCCCATTCTTTCAAGGCCAGCATTCTTGAAAGACTAAATCCATATTTGTTGACTCCATTACCTCTGGTCAGCTGCTTTCAATCTGGTTTCCACTTGTAGTTCTTTGTTAAACTTACTCTCTTTCAGAACTTAAGGTTACTGATGACCTTCTTGTTACAAAATCTCAAAATTTCTTAATTCGTAGTTTAAGACTTTTCTCCATATGATTTTATATTGATTCTTCCTGTCTTGAAACCTCCTGTTTACTTGTATAAGTAATATGTTTTCATGCTGCTGGTAAAGATACCTGAGACTGGACGATTTCCAAAAGAAAGAGGTTTAATAGACTTACAGTTCCACGTGGTTGGGAAGACCTCACAATAATGGTGGAAGGTGAAAGGCACATCTTACGTGGCAGAAGATAAGAGAAGATAGCTTGTGCAGGGAAATTTCCATTTTTAAAGCCATCAGATCTCATGAAATTTACTCACTATCACAAGAGCAGCACAAGAAAGACTTGACCCCATGATTCAAATACATCCCATTGGGTCCCTCCCACAACATGTGGGAATTTAAGATGAGATTTGGGTGGGGACACAGCCAAACCATATTATTCCACCCCTGGACCCTCCCAAATCTCATGTCCTCACATTTCAAAACCAATCATGCCTTCCCAACAGTTCTCCAAAGACTTAACCCATTTTAGCATTAACTCAAAAGTCCACAGTTTAAAGTCTCATCAGGGGAAGACTCTTCAACCTATGATCCTGTAAAATCAAAAGCAAGTTAGTTGCTTCCTAGATATAATGGGAGTACAGGCATTGGGAAATACTGTCATTCCAAATGGGAGAAATTGGCCAAAACAAAGGGGCTACAGGTTCCATGCAAGTTCAAAATCCAGCAGGGCAGTCAAATCTTGAAGGTTCAAAATCATCTCCTTTGACTCCATGTCTCACATCCAGGTCATGCTGATGCAAGACATGGGTTTCCGTAGTCTTGGGCAGCTCTGCCTCTGAGGCTTTGCAGGGTACAGGCTCCCTCCCGGCTACTTTCATGGGCTGGTGTTGAGTCTCTTTTCCAGGGGCACAGTGCAAGCTGTCAATGGATCTACCATTCTGGGGTATAGAGAATCGTAGTCCTCTTCTCAGCTTCAGGAGGCAGTACCTCAGTAGGAACTCTGTAGGGGGACTCCAACCCCACATTTCCCTTCCACACTGCCTAAGTAGAGGTTCTCCACGAGAGTCCTGCCCCTGCAGCAAACTTCTGCCTGGACATCCAGGAATTTCTGTACAGCTTTTGAAATCTAGGCTGAGATTCCCAAACCCCAATTCTTGACTTCTGTGTATTGGCAGGCTCAACACCACATTGAAGCTGCCAAGGTTTGAGGCTTGCACCCTCTGAAGCCATGGCCTGAGCTGTATGTTGGAACCATTCAGCCATGGCTGGAGCAGCGGGGACACAGGGCACCAAGTCCCTATGCTACACACAGCATGGGGACCCCGGACCTGGCCCATGAAACCATTTTTTTTTCTCCTAAGCCTCCAGGCCTTGATGGGAGGGGCTGCTGTGAAAACCTCTGACATGCCCTGGACACATTTTCCCCATTGTCTTAGGGATTAACATTCAGCTCCTTGTTACTTATGTAAATTTCTGCAGCTGGCTTGAATTTCTCCTCAGAAAATGGGATTTTCTTTTCTATCACACTGTCAGGCTGCAAATTTTCCAAGCTTTTATGCTCTGCTTCACTTATAAAATGAATGCCTTTAACAGCACCCAAGTCAACTCTTGAATATTTTGCTGCTTAGAAATTTTTCCACCAGATACCCTAAATCATGTCTCTCAAGTTCAAAGTTCCAGAAATCTCTAGGGCAGGGGGGCAAAATGCTGCCAGTCTCTTTGCTAAAACATAGCAAAAGTCACCTCTGCTCCAGTTCCCAACAAGATCCCCATCTTCATCTGAGACCACCTCAGCCTGGATTTCATTGTCCACATCATTATCAGCATTTTGGCCGAAGCCATTCAACAAGTCTCTAGGGAGTTTCTAACTTTCCCACATTTTCCTGTCTTCTTCTGAGCCTTCCAAACTGTTCCAACCTGCCTGCTACCTAGTTCCAAAGTCGCTTCCACATTTTTGGGCATCTTTTCAGCAGCACCCCACTCTTCTGGTACCAGTTTACTGTATTAGTCTGTTTTCACACTGCTGATAAAGACATACCTGAGACTGGACAATTTACAAAAGAAAGAGGTTTAATGGACTTACAGTTCCATGTGACTGGGAAGGCCTCACAATAATGGTGGAAGATGAAAGGCACATCTCACATGGCAGCAGACAAAAGAGAGCTTGTGCAGGAGAATCCTTTTTTAAAACCATCAAATCTTGTAAGACTTATTCACTATCATGAGAACAACATGGGACAGACCTGCTCCCATGATTCAATTACCTCCTACTGGATCCCTCCCACAATACGTGGGAATTTAAGATCAGATTTGGGTGGGGACACAGCCAAACCATGTAATTTGTCTTTAAGGCCCTGCATTTACTTCCTTCTTCTCTTCATTGTTTTTGTTAAGTGTAATGCCTCCAAGAGATCCCTAATTAACAATGTTTTCAAGGCTCTAGTTTTGGCCTCTTCTCTAACAACAAAGACTGCAGTTTGGCAGTTCATGGACTAAATCTGGCTTGCAGACACCTTTAGCTGATGCATGTAATTTTAAAAATAAATTAGCTGCCAATTAATAATAAAATTTGGAGATTTTACCTATAATCCCTGTCTGGGGTGGCAGTAAGAATTAAGTCCAATGATGCATGTGAGGTACTTAGCACTGGGTCTGCATTTATAAACATTCAAAAATGACAATTTAATGATATTTTGTGGTTTTCAAAGCTCTTCTTATATTTTATTTTATAACATTTAATTAGCCCCCTACAGATCAACTTTTTGGTTGTTTTCAGTTTTTTTTAATTACAATTTCAAAACTGTTTTCAGATTTTTGGGAAAACAATGCTAGAATGAGTATCCTAGTACGTATATCTTTTCATATGTTAATATGAATATGAATTCAATATTTACACACCCATTGAACATGTCCTTTCAGTGATACACATTTGTACAACATCTGCTTTACGTTAGAGACATATTTGTCTCTATTAACTAGTTTTGGAGTTTGTGACAGTAACTTCCTCAAAAAAATACTCCCCAAACCAAAAATTAAAACCCAAAAAATAAAACAGGCCAGCAAGATAGCTTTTATTAGCACTGTGCCCTAATAACTGCTACCGACTTTATATTACCTTTAAAAAGTAGGGCCAAATATATTAGCATAATTTGTATTGCTCTCTAAATTTTGTCCATCCATCACATTCATTATTTGTTTTTTGAAACTTGTTACTTTTCTAAACACTTCTCACAGATTTTCTTAATAACCCATCTGTATTTTCAGTATCTCTAGGTTGTACCTAAAGAGTAGAATTATAATTACTAGCTATATCATCTTTAACATGTTTAATCTTTTGCCAGCCTGTTCATATCTTTGCCTGTTTTTTCAGTTAAGTTGCCCATCTCTTTTTTTTTTTATTGGTTTATGTGTTTTCAGCATATTTTTGGAATGAGATTAGTCTTTGTTTATTTTAAATGCTGCAAGCCTTCCCCAGGTTTCTGCTTGGCAGCATTATTTTATGTATTTTTCTTTTTCTTTTTTGTCATACAGAAGTTTTAAATTCTCTCTAGAATCAGACTTCTCAATATTTTTCTTTATGGTTTCCATGTTTTATATCAGGATTAGAAAGATTTGTTCACTGAAGGTGAAAAACTGCCTCAGTGTGCCTGGAACTTTTCCCCTAGTTTTAGCATGAAATGTCCTGCATCCCAGAAAGCCTCTGAGTCTGACAAATAACGGTTTTAGTCATGCCATCTCTTTTAAGATTAAAAAAAAATTACTTATTTTTTTTCTAGTACTTTGTTGTTTTGTATATTTAAATATTTTGTTTTATTTTGATATGAGAAGTGAAATGAGAATCTGATTTTATTTTCCCACATGACTAGCTATTTCTCATAATACTATTTATCAGTGGCATAAATAATCATCGTGACATAAATAAATCACCCTTTAGGAATTTGAGTGATCAGTGATATCAGATACTACATTCTCATATGTGTAGATGAAGCAAGTGGGGTTTAGAAAGTAACCCCTGCAAGACTCCAAGAGTAATAAATGAAAGAGCCCAAATGTTAGTCACTTTTCTAATTTTTTTTTTTTTTTTTTTGAGATGGAGTTTCGCTCTTGTTACCCAGGCTGGAGTGCAATGGCAATATCTCGGCTCAACGCAACCTCCGCCTCCTGGGTTCAGGCAATTCTCCTGCCTCAGCCTCCTGAGTAGCTGGGATTACAGGCACGCGCCACCATGCCCAGCTAATTTTTTGTATTTTTAGTAGAGACAGGGTTTCACCATTTCGACCAGGATGGTCTTGATATCTTGACCTCGTGATCCACCCGCCTCGGCCTCCCAAAGTGCTGGGATTACAGGCGTGAGCCACCGCGCCCGGCCCCACTTTTCTAATTTTAATTTTGAAGTTTTTGTCTATATTTGTCTCTGCCAGAACTTTGATTTTTCACACCCTCCCCACTTTTTTTAACTGAACATCTAATTTGGTGTTGTCTGCTACTAACTAGATATCTTTAACAATTAAAATCAGTTTCACAAAGTGTCAGAACATGAACATATGAAATAATCAGTTCTTCAAATTGTGTTTTAAAATGCTAAAAGTAAAAAAGTACTAATGTGTACTTTTTGTATTTCTTTTTTTTTGTATTTGCTTGTTTCTCTTTTAATTTTTTTATTGCATTTTAGGTTTTGGGGCACATGTGCAGAACATGCAAGATAGTTTTTGTATTTCTTAATGCTTACTTTAGTTTTCTTTTATATTAACATGATTTACATACATTTTAAAGAATATACATTGAATCCTATGTGAGTTAAGAACAGACTATTGCCAATTCCTCCCCAATAACATCCCCCAACCTCTGCTCTAAATGTAGTCATTATTTTTTAGGCTAATCATTCCCATTGAGGGATAGTTATTCATTGATTTTCTTTACATTTTATCATGTGTGTGGAATCCCAAACACTATAATTTATTTTGTCTTTTTTGGCAATGGTACATACACGGAATCATACTGTGTATATTATTTTATAATGTCTTTAATTTATGAGATTTATCCATGTTTAAGTTTGTAGTTTTTGTCCATATAATGTTGTTAATATAAATAACTTTTATTCTAAAATTTCAAATGTTTGCAAAATAGTTTTTTCCCTTGAAAAATTCCGGTTCATAAGTAACAAACATGATTTTACAAAACAAATCTCATATTTACTATTTCAATTTATTTCCTTCTTCAAAGGAAGAACAATTAAGATAATATGCTATGAGACATGTGAATGAGAATGTTTTCATTTGAAAACCATGTTGCATTTCATATTGTTAAAATGGCAAACATTAATTTTTCCAGGAAATTCAGAGTAAAAAGGTTTTGTATTGTATTAACTTTACCATACTGGTGATGAGAAAAAAGTCATATGCTTAGCATAGGTACATAAAAGTTGCTCTGGCAGCGTAATTTGAATTTCTGAGTCTGTGTGTGATTAAGATCTGAGTTACAAAGCTGCATTCATTTAAAATGAAACCTTGAATCTTTAGGAGAAATGTACGTAATTGCAATTGACTTAATGCTTCAGTTTGTAATGTACTTTGAATACCTTTCATGAGTGATTCCTTATTTGTTAAAGTGGGTAAGAATGATAGTATATGTTTTACTGAAGGGAAAATGAGAGCATGTAATTCATTTAGTTATCTAAAAAGACTCAAGAAAGAAGTAAGAAAGGAAGAAGTAAAAGTAATATTTTCAAGACATTAGAAATTGTTTAATGCTTAATCCATGCATAATCCATAGTAGTTCATCTCTACATTTGTTATAATAACTTTGAAGATTTATTGAAGTTTGAAAGAAACTTTGAGACTTACGGAAGTTTGAAAGAAAACAGACTTCAAGGGTTAAAATCTTGACTCACCAAATATACAGTGAAATAATTTTATTTGGTTTTCCTCAAGTAAAATTTCAGGATATTTTTAGATTTTAATGTATATTTAGTTTGTGTTCTACTTTTTGAAGTCCTATAGTAAATTCATTAAAATTTAAATAACAGTAAAGATTATAATAAACAATAAGAATGAATTCTACTTAGCTCATTACCAGCATAGAGGCCCCAAGTCCTATAAAGAATGTCCTTAGGAATGTCAAAATAAAACCTATACACTATTCTCTTTTGCAGCCAATATGGTTATCTTTTTTTTTTTTTTTGAGACGGAGTTTCGCTCTTGTTACCCAGGCTGGAGTGCAATGGCACGATCTCGGCTCACCGCAACCTCCGTCTCCTGGGTTCAGGCAATTCTCCTGACTCAGCCTCCTGAGTAGCTGGGATTACAGGCACGCGCCACCGTGCCCAGCTAATTTTTTGTATTTTTAGTAGAGACGGGGTTTCACCATGTTGACCAGGATGGTCTCGATCTGTTGACCTCGTGATCCACCCGCCTCGGCCTCCCAA
>CM052662.1:91512103-91522877 GCA_028533165.1 Leontopithecus rosalia
ACCTCCGTCTCCTGGGTTCAGGCAATTCTCCTGACTCAGCCTCCTGAGTAGCTGGGATTACAGGCACGCGCCACCGTGCCCAGCTAATTTTTTGTATTTTTAGTAGAGACGGGGTTTCACCATGTTGACCAGGATGGTCTCGATCTGTTGACCTCGTGATCCACCCGCCTCGGCCTCCCAAAGTGCTGGGATTACAGGCGTGAGCCACCGCGCCCGGCCAATATGGTTATCTTATAAAATCGTAGTCACATTAGTTAGTCCACAGTTTGGCCCCAAGTTGAGTTTTAGTTTGAAGTTTGTTCACCAGACTCCTAACTTACCTGTCTGTATTCCTCCAGAAGACCTGCAACTGAATGAAAGGGCAGAACATCGTCTTTATTTTCCTTCTCCATATGTTAGAAATAATTCATGAATATTAGCAACAATGTGAACTATTTAAGTATGAAAGTATCCTCGTTCTCTTTTGGTTAGTGATAGTTACCGAATCAGGTGCTTTTAACAGGAATGGTGACATTTCAGAAATGTCTATCTCTAAGTTTTTTAAGAGAGTAGATTATGCAGAGCACAGCATTTTACAATAAATAAAAACTGCTTAAGATAACAAGAAAATCATGTGCTGTTTCTGAGAGCCTTTTTTTTTCCTCACTGGAGGAAACCTCCGTAAAGTATGGGTTTGCACAGTCATGCCCAAGTTTCTGTGTGTGGGTGGTACATGCTCGCTCAGGCATGTGACAATGATGATTTGGGAAAGGAAACTTCTGGTGCTCAAAGTGAGTAAGAGGTTTCGCCAGTAGTGAAATCACAAAAACATTCTTACTTTTGATGATTTTGACTTAGATAGAAATGGATTTTTTTAAAACATTATTTCCACTGTGAAAGATCTTTGTTTAGCTTTTGTTTTGTATTTATTTGTGTGGGTGTATATTCTAATTTTACGTGTGTTAAACCCCCAAGCTACTATAATTTGATAAATGTTGACCGTTGATATACTTGTGAATCATCACGACAAACAACAAAACATTTTCATCATTTTCCAAAATATTTCTCCTGTATCTTTAGTCCATCCCTACCTTCGCCCTCATTTGCAGGCAATCACTGATCTGTTCTTTGTCACCAGAGATTACTTAGCATCTTATATTAGCAGTATGTTTTTGTAGTATGTAAAATGCATTCTTTTGTGCCTGTCTGGTACTTTCACTTAGTAGAATGATTTTGAGGTATGTCAATATTGCGTCTTCCTTTTTGTGGTTGAGTATATTCCACTGTATGGATAAATGATTCATTTAACTATTAATTGACATTTGACTTGTTTCCAGTTTCTGGCAATCTTGAATAAATATTTGCAAATAATGCCACTATGAACATTCATGCATAAGTCTTCTGTGTACACATTTTCATTTCTCTTAGGTAAATATAGTTGAAATGTCCAAGTAATAGAGTGGGCACATATTTTAATTAAAAAAAAAACCTGCCAGAAATTTACCAATGTAATTTACATTATTTTACATTCCCACTAGTAATGTATGAGAGTTTTAATTTCTCCACATTCTTGCTACGATTTGTTATTGGTCTTTTAATTTTTATCTATACTTATAGGTGTGTAATCATTATCTCACTATGTTTTATATCTGCATTTACTTTATGGTTACTAATACTGAACATCTTTCCACATATCTATTGACCATTTTAATATCTTTTGATTTTTGATGATGAAGCTTGTTCAAATCATTTGCCCAGATTTTTAAACGGATTTTCAAAGTCATCGAATTGTAGCAGTTCTTAACATAGTCTATACAGCAGTCTTTTGTTAGCTATGTATGTTGCAAATACTTTCTTTTACTCTGTGGTTTATCTTTCATTATCTTAATGATATCTTTCTAAAAGCAAAATATTTAAATATTGCTAATGTCCAATTTATCAAATTTCTTTTCATGGCTTATTCTATTTATGTCCCAATCAATCTTTGCCTATGTCAAAGTGAGAGATTCTCTTATATATTTTCTTCTAGGGGTATTACAATTTCAGCTTCTACATTGAAGCCAATAATCCAATTAAAGGTAACTGTTTTTGTGTATGTGTAAAAGGTTGAGGTTCATTTTTTTGCATATATATACTAGTTTTTTCAACATGTGTTGTTGAATAACTTGTGGCTCTTTTTAAAATTGCCTTAACACTTTTATTTAAAATCAATAGATTGGTTGGAGGGTGGAGCAAGAAGGTGACCCACCCCAGCACCAGGCGGGAACCCATAACCCATGTGAAGCAAACTCCATCAGCAGTCTGCATCACTGCCAGTTGACTACAGTGTCCTTGGTCTCTGAACTCTTTAGCAATCATTCCCCCATATAAACATCAATTTGAACAATTATTTACACATGAAAATACCTTCACAAGAGCTAAAGAAACCAAGTGAGAGAACACAGTGCCTAGTTATAACTATATTAATTAGAAAAGATATATTGAAGAGGTCAGTTTTAAATTACTTGTATCACCTCTTACCCAATTCTAGACAGCACATTGTGATGAGAAATACTGTCTACTTGGGGGAAAGAGATGGAAACAAACATAGAAATTTTGCGTTGGACCCTAACACTGGGCCCACTGAAGTAAAATCCAGCACTGGGAAGATTCCCATGAGCCCTGACTGCAGGCTGGTGCCTATGGACTCCAGAAACCCCCCAGCACCAGGTGAGAACCAATAACCCATGTGAGGCAAACTCAGTCAGCACTGTGCATCAGTGCCAGCTAACTACAGTGCCCTTTGTCTCTGAACAAACCTCAGAGGCAGGCATGCCTCAGTGACCACATGGCATTGGGTGCACTCCAACACTAAACCAATCTCAGTGGCCAAGGGATTCCAGTCTGGCAATAGCAGTACCAGGCTTAGGGTACACCTAGTTCTCCAGTGGCCACAATGATCTGGGGCATAGGAGTCATGGCAGTAGGTCTTCCCAGGATCTCTGGAAAAGCTTACTGTTGAAAAGCATTCCCACACAGAGTGAATTTATGAAGTGCCTCCTTCTTCAAATACATAGACATTGAGCAAGGCCACAAGGATCAAGCACATCAGGGAAACATGATATCACCAGAGAGACAAAATAAAGTGACAGTGACCAACCACAAAGGCATGTATGACTAGCCTGAAAGAGAGTTCAAAATAACTGTTTTAAAGAAGCTCAGCAAAGTTCAAGAAAACATAGAGAAACAATTCAATGAAATTAGGAAAATATTAAGTGACCAGAAAAGGAAATCTAATAGAGAGATTGAAGTAATTTTGAAAAAAAAAATAAATGGAAATCCTGGAGCTGAAAAATACAATGAACAAAATGAAAAATATAATGTAGAGTGTCAACAATAGAATATTCAAGCAAAAGGAAGAATCTGTGAACTTGAAACAAGTTATATGAAAATATACAGTCATAGGAGAAAAAAAGAATGAAAAGAAATGAAGGCTCACAGGGTTTGTGAGACAGCATCAAAAGAACAAAGTGTTTGAGTCATTGGAGTTCAAGAGGGAGAAGAGAAAGATAAGGGATAGAAAACTTACTTAGGGAAATAATAGCAAAAAACTTTCCAAACCTGAAAAAAGATAAAAATATTCAGCTAAAGGAAAATCAAAACTCTATAATTAGATTCAATTCAAGTAAGACTATCCGAAGACATATTAGAATCATACTGTCAAAAATCAAAGGCAAAGAGAGGATCCTGATGGCAGCAAAAGAAAAGAAGCAATAACATAAAAAGGAGCTCCAATGTGCCTAGAAGCAGACTTCTCAGCAGAAACCTTATAGGCCAGAAGAGAGTAGGATGATATATTTAAATAACTTAAAAAAATAAAAGAAAACTCTGCCAATCATGAATACTGTAACTAGCAAAACTGTCCTTAAGAAATGAAGGAAAGAGAGACTTTCTCAGATAAACAGAAGCTGAAGAAATTACCTGTCTTATAGGTGGTGGCTGGCACCTGTAATCACAGCTACTTGGGAGACTGAGACAGAAGAATTACTTGAACCCAGAAGATGGAGGTTGCAATGAGCTGAGATCATGCCACTGCACTCCATCCTGGGCCACAGAGCAAGACTCCATCTCAAATAAATAAATAAATAAATAAATAAATAAAGAATAATAAAAAGACATGCTAAAGGACATTCTTCAAGCTGAAGGAAAAGGACACTAATGAGTTATACAAAAACATCTGAAAGTATAAAACTCATAGTCAAATTCAGAATATTTTAATACTGTAATGGTGGTCTATAAATCACTTATATCTTTAGTTTGAAGGTTAAAAGGTAAAATGATTTCAAATAATTTTTTTGCCTGGATTATCTACCCATTGCTAAGAGTGGGGTAATTTTTAAGGGATATGCAATATAAAAGATGCTAAGGGTGACATCAAAAATTTAAAATGTTAGGAGGTGAGTGGTAAGTGAAATAAAAATGTAGAGGTTTTCTTTTTGTTATCAAAGTTAAGTTATTATCACCTTAAAATAACCTATTATAACCATAAGATATTTTTGTAAACCTCAAGGTAGTCGCAAAGCAAAAATCTATAGTAGATACACACTCAAAAGCAAGGAATCAAAACATACCACTAAAGAAAATTACTGGCCAGGCGCGGTGGCTCAAGCCTGTAATCCCAGCACTTTGGGAGGCCGAGGTGGGTGGATCACAAGGTCAAGAGATCGAGACCATCTTGGTCAACATGGTAAAACCCCGTCTCTACTAAAAATATAAAAAAAATTATCTGGGCATCGTGGCGAGTGCCTGTAATCCCAGCTACTCAGGAGGCTGAGGCAGGAGAATTGCCTGAATCCAGAAGACGGAGGTTGCAGTGATCCGAGATTGCACCATTGCACTCCAGCCTGGATAACAAGAGTGAAACTCCATCTCAAAAAAAAAGAAAAAGAAAAAAAAGAAAATTACTTAACCACAGAGAAAAAATAGTAAGAATGGAAGAAAGGAACAAAAGATTTACAAAACAGCAAAAAAGGAATTTACACAATAGTAGTCATAAGTTCTTATCTATTAATAATCACCTTGAGTTCAAATGTATTACATCTCTTAATCAAATATATATTGTGGCTGAATGGTTAAAAAAATAAGACTCAACTATATGCTGCCTACAGAGACTCATTTCACCTGTAAGGACATATGCACTGAAAGATATTCCATGCAATGGAAACCAAAACCAATCAGGAATAACTATGCTTATTTATATAAGATAAAATAGACTTTAAGTCAAAAACTGTGAAGAGAGACCAAAAAGGTCTTTAAATAGTAATAAAGAGGTCGATTCAGTAAGAGCATATAACAATTGTAAATATATATGTATCCAATATTGAAGCACCTAAATATAAAAATCAAGTATTAATGGATTTAAAGGGAGAGATAGATTGCAAGAAAATAACATCAGGGGACTTCAGTACCCCACTTTTAGCAATGGGCAGATCATCCAGGCAAAAAAATCAGTGAGACATTACATTTAAACTACATTGTAGAACAAACGGACCTACCAGAGATAGACAGAACATTCCAACCAACAGCTGCAGAATACACATTTTTCTCAACAACACATGAAACATACTCTAGGTTAGATCATAGGTTAGACTACTTTGAGTGGAAAAACAACTTAAATTGTTTTTTCTTTGCTCTCACAGCATAGCAATCAACACAGACGACTTCTGTGACCAAAAGTTTGTTTGTTTGTTTTCTACACACCAAACAATGAATTCTGCAGTGTACACCAGCTGGTTGTATCCTGATTCAATTCAATTCTGATGCTACTTCCTTGAAGAAAACATCAAATCCCATAGGTTAAGGGGCTCAGTCCCTAAGACGGTGCCTTCCCTCCCCAGTTCTGATACCTATTACAAGCCTTAGGTTATTTTGCCTGTGCTTCTGACTGTCTGACTATAAGTCTGGGTTCCCATGACCCCCTCCTTGGGTTTGATTTATTTTCTAGAACAGCTCATAGAACTCAGTGAAACACTTACTTATAGTTGATAGCTTATTACAAAAGATAATACAAACAATACAGATGAAAAAGTGCATAGGGCAAGGCATGTGGGAAGGGGTGCAGAATTTCCATGCTCTTTCCAGGTACACCACCTTCTAGTCACCTCTGTATGTTTAGCTATCTGGAAACTTTCTACACCCAGTCCTTTGGATTTTTATGTAGGCTTCATTATACACGCATGACTGATTAGTTATTGGCCACTGGTGATCAACATAGACTTCAGCACTTTACTCTCCCCAGAGGTTGAAGGGTGGAGCTGAAAGTAAACCAGGTTATCATGCCTTGGTCTTCCCAGTGGCCAGCTGCCACCCTGAAGCTACTAACCACCGGTCAGCTAATAAGCATATGCAAAAGACGTCACTTTGGAGACTTTAAGAATTTTAGGAGATGTATGTCAGGAAACAGGGTCAAAACCCAAATGTACATTTTACAATATCACAGGCACAAAGCAAATTTTAACAAATTTTGAACAATTGGGATCATGTCAAGTATCCCTCCGACCATAATGATATAAACCTGAAATCAATTAACAGGAGGAGCTTCACAAATATGTGGAAATTAAACAACATACTCCTAAACAACCAACTGACTAATAAAATTAAAAGAAAAATCAAAAAAATTATTGAGACAAATGAAGATGGAAATACAACATACCAAAACCTATGGGATACAACAAAAATAGTTATAAGAGGAAGACTTACAGCAATAAAGTAAATGCCTACACCAGGAAAGAAGACCTAATGTTGAAAGTAAGGAACCAGAAAAACAAGAACAAACTGAGCCCAAAGTTAGTAGAAGGAAGCAAAAAATAAGTACCAGAACATAAATAAATAAAATAGAGACTAGAAAAACAATAGAAAAAAAGTGATGAAATGAGTTCCTTTTTAAAATGATAAAATCAACAATGCTATAGCTAAACTAAGAAAAAAATAGACGTCAATAAAATTAGAATGAAAAAGGAGACATTACAACTGATACCACAGAAATATGAAGGATTACAAGAAGCTATTATAAACAATTATATGCCAACAAGTTGGATAAGCTAGGAGAAATCGATAAATTCCTGGACCTATGCAACCTACCAAGATTGAATTATGAAGAAATAAAAAATTGAACAGCCCAGTAATGAGTAAGGAGATTAAATCAGTAACAAAAGTCATCCATCAAAGAGAAGTCCAGGAGCTGTTGGCTTCACTGCTGAATTCTACCAAACTTGTAAAGAAGAATACCAATTCTTTTCATTCTTCCAAAAGTGGAAGAGAAAGGAATACTTCCAAAGCCATTTTACAAGGCCAGAATTCTCCTCACACCCAGATAAGACAAGGACCTACAGAAAAAGAAAACTACAGGCCAATATCCCTGGTAAACACAAGTGCAAAAGTCTTTAACAAGATGCTAGCAAGCCAAATTAAGTAGCAGATTAAAAAGACCATTAATCCTGATCGAGCGGGCTTCATCCAGAGATGTGAGGATCAACACGCACAAACCAATAAACATGATCCATCTCACGAAGAGAATGAAGAACAGAAACCATATGATTATTTCTACAGATGCAAAAAGCCTTAAAAAATTCAACATCCTTTCATGATAAAAATTCTCATTAAATTAGGTATAGAAGGAAGGTACCTCAGTACGATAATGTTTATATACGAAAAACTCACAGCTGACATCACACTTAGTGGGGGAAAATGAAAGATCAGAAACAAGACAAGGATGCCTGCTCTTGCCATTTCTATTCAACATGGTACTGGAAGCACAAAGTTGTTAATAACGTTACCTCATAACGCTGGAAGTTCTAGCCAGAGCACTTAGGCAAGAGAAAGAAATAAAGGGATTCAGAGAGAAAATAAAGAAGCCAAATTGTTCCTGTCTGCAGACGACGTGACCTTATATACGGAAACTCAAAAGACTCCACCAAAAACTCTTAGAACTAAAAAATGGATTTAGTAAAGTTGTAGGATACAAAATCAACATTAACAAGCAGTAGTTTTTCTATACACCAACAGTGAACTATCTGAGAAGGAAATTTTTTTAAAATCTCATTTTTAATAGCTACAGAAAATAAAATACCAAGAGATAAATTTAACCAAGGAGATAAAATCAATAAAGGACATATGCGTGTGTCTATTTCTGGATTATGTGTTTCACTGATAAATGTGATTATCTTTTAGCCAATACCAGATTGTTTTGATTACGGTAGCTTCAGAGTGAAGCTTAAACTTAAGTAGATTTTTCTCTCTCTTTTTTTTTGTTATTCTTTTTAAACAAATAGATTAGGCTATTCTAGGTTTGCATTTATATATAAATTTTAGAATCATCTTTGCAATTTCCACAGAAAACACTACCACATTTTGATTGAGACTGTTCTTGAGGAGAATTGACATCTGAATAATATTGGGACTTTCCATTATACAGGATTTATTGAATTTACTCTGCAATATTTTATAGTTTTCAGTGTACAGGTCTTATACATCTTTTATTACCTTTTTTACTAGGTATTTTTTGCATTACTGTAAACATTTTTAAAATTTCATTTTTAAATTCTTTGTGCTAGTATAGAAAAATATAATTGTTTTGAAATAGCATTAGTATTTTATATTATTACTTTACTAAGTTCAATTAGTTCTAGGGAAGAGAAAAAAACTTCCTCAAACTGTTAAAGTGTATCTGTGGAAATTACATACCTAATACTTTACTTTTTACATAGTGCAATATTTGATTTGTTAATATTTTGTGAAAAAAATTTGTATCATTTGTAAGTGTTGCTGGTCATTGTTTTTTAATCTGTAATGTGTTTATATGGTTTTGATCTATGGTTAAATTTACTTTCATAAAATGAGTTAGAAAGTGTTGTCTCCTTGGTTTTCTAAAAGGGTTTGTGTGTAAAATTAATATTACTTCTTCCTTACATGTTTGCTTAAATTTGTCAGTGTAGCCAGTTTGATAGAAGGCTTTTTATCAACAAATTCAGTTTTTTAAAGATATAAGGTTTTCAGATTTTTTTATTCTTAAGTTTCAAAAGCTTTGTCTTCAATGAACTTGTCCATTTCAACTGTTACTGAATTTGACTAGCACAATATTGTTAAGATTCCCTCACTTTTCCTTTCATGAATGTAAATCTACATGAATGGCCCTTCTTTCCTTCCTGGTATTAGAGATTTGTGTTCTATTTTTGTTTTGATCAGTCTAGTTGTTGGTTTATAAATGTTGATGATCTTTTCAAAAACCCAGGTTTTGGTTTCCTTAATTTTTTGCATTGCTTGTTCCCTATTTTATTTATTTCTGCTCTTAGATTTCTTATTGTCTTTTCTCTCCTTCGTTTCTTGCTTCTATGGATGAATTGCACACATTTCTTCCTTTAAAATTAGCACCTCGAGGTATTACTTTTTTCTAAATCCACTGTGTTAGCTGCTTATTTCAAATTTCGATGTTGTATTTTCATTATCCAGTGAAAAGTAATTTCTTTATGAATTTCTTCTTTGAGCAAAGGGTTGCTTAGAAATGTGTTTGCTTTCTAAATATTTGGTATTTTCTTAAATATCTCATGGTAATTGATTTCTAATTTAATTCTGTTTTGGTTGGAGAACATCTTTTGTATGACTTCAGTTTCTTAAAGTTTTTGAGACTTGTTTTGTGGCACAGAATGTGGTCAAACTCAGTGAATATATGATGTGCACTTACAAAGAATGTATTCTGCAGATGCTGGGTTAGTGTTCTAAAAATATCAATTAGGTCAGTGTGGTGGATAATTACATTAGTTGTTTATAACTATGTAATGAATTATCCCTCAACATAGCAGCAGATAAGATATATGCATTTTGAAAGATAAAAATACATCATGAGTTGATATTGATAATTTTGATTAAAACTTAGGACTGAGG
This sequence comes from Leontopithecus rosalia, assembly GCA_028533165.1. Lineage (NCBI taxonomy): Eukaryota > Metazoa > Chordata > Mammalia > Primates > Cebidae > Leontopithecus > Leontopithecus rosalia. The sequence continues at coordinate 91,522,001 of CM052662.1, forward strand.
TTTTTTTTGTTGCTGTTGTTTGTTTGTTTGTTTTGAGACAGAGTCTTGCTCTGTCGCCGAGGCTGGAGTGCAGCGGCCTGATCTCAGCTGACTGTAACCTCTGCCTCCCGGGTTCAAGTGATTTTCCTGCCTCGGACTCCCAAGTAGCAGGGACTACAGACGCCTGCCACCATGCCCAGCTAATTTTTTGTATTTTTAGTAGAGATGGGCTTTCACCGTGTTAACCAGGATGGTCTTGATCTCCTGACCACATGATCTGCCCACCTCGGCTTACCGAAGTGCTTTAAACTTACTTATTTTATATGTATATCTCCTTTCTTCCTCACTAAAAAACTGAACAATACCAATATATAGACATACCTATCTCTCCACAACCTCACCCCACAGTGTCTGTTGTTAAACTTTTGGATTTTGCGAGTTTGAGATGAGAAATGGTATTTCCAAATACTTTTAATTTGCATTCCTCTTACCATGATTAATGTGGAATAGCTTTTCATATGACTAAGAGACTTTTTACTTATTTTTCTATAAACTCTCTGTCTATATGTTTAGTCTGGTTCCCTATAGGTTTGGGTTGACCTTTATTTTTAAGCCAGCTTGATCGAGCCATGTACCAGGGAACTGTGCAAGCCACTGCTCTGAGCCCATGAATTCTGACAATTGTCTCTTCCCTAACTTAACCAATCCCATTCAGATCTAGAATTCATAGTGTCTGTGTCCAGATGCCTTGGTAACCCTGATTTTATGGACTTGCCATTCGATCTGCTCTTTTAAAAGTTTGTCTCTCAGTGCTCTTGCAGTAACATGGCTTAGACTCACTTCAATTTGGGTTAATTTGGGTTGTGTATATATCCTAGCATATTTCTTTTTTTTTTTT
>CM052662.1:91529097-91542163 GCA_028533165.1 Leontopithecus rosalia
GCTCTTGTTACCCAGGCTGGAGTGCAATGGCGCGATCTCGGCTCACCGCAACCTCCGCCTCCTGGGTTCAGGCAATTCTCCTGCCTCAGCTTCCCGAGTAGCTGGGATTACAGGCGCGCGCCACCATGCCCAGCTAATTTTTTGTATTTTGAGTAGAGACGGGGTTTCACCAGGTTGACCAGGATGGTCTCGATCTCTTAACCTCGTGATCCACCCGCCTTGGCCTCCCAAAGTGCTGGGATTACAGGCTTGAGCCACCGCACCCGGCCATTTTCTTTCTTTTATTTTTTAAAAACTATAATACAGCAACTCTTCAAAAACATAATTTGAAATAGGTTAAAACTATTATGATTGTAAACAATTCTACAGAGCTAAAGGGCAGGAATGCACGTCGGTCTCAGAAACTATGGATTAGAAAGTTGAACTAGGTGAACTAGGTAAGGACTCTCATCTCTGTTCTGCTTTATTCTGTAGATATTCTTTAAGTTGAAAAAGTTTCTTTTTATCCCAGTTTACTGAGAGTTATTCTAGTCCACCTTCTGAAGCCTACTTCTGTCAATTTGTCAAACTCTTTCTCAGTCCAGTTTTGTTCCCTTGCTGGTGAGGAGTTGTGATCCTCTGGAGGAGGAGTGGCATTCAGCCTTTTTGTGCTGGTTTTTCCTCATCTTCATGAATTTATCTACCTTTCGCCTTTGATGTTGGTGACCTTCAAATGGGGTTTCTGTGTGGATGTCCTTTTGTTGATATTCATGTTATTCTTTTCTGTTTGTTAGGTTTCCTTCTAGCAGTCAGGCCCCTCTGCTGCAGGTCTGCTGGATTTTGCTGGAGGTCTACTCCAGACCCTGTTTGCTTGGGTATCACCAGCATAGGCTGCAAAACAGCAAAGAATGCTGCCTGTTCCTTCCTCTGGAAGCTCCATCCCAGAGAGGAACCCACCAGATGCCAGCCAGAGCTCTCCCGGGTGAGATGTCTGTCAACCCTTGCTTGGAGGCATCTCCCAGTCAGGAGGCATGGGGGTCAGGGACCCACTTGAGGAGGTAGTCTGTCCCTTAGCAGAGCTCAAGTGCTGTGCTGGGAGGTCCAATGTTCTCTTCAGACCCAGCAGGCAGAAATGTTTAAGTCTCCTAAAGCTGAACCCACAAATATCCTTTCCCCCAAGTACTCTGTCCCAGAGATATGGGAGTTTTATCTATAAACCCCTAACTGGGGATGCTGCCTCTCTTTCTGAGATGACATGCCCAGAGAGAAGGAATCTAGAGAGGCAATTTGGCAACAGCAGATTTGCAGAGCTGTGGGGGGCTCTGCCCAGTTTGACTTTCCCGGTGTCTTTGTTTACACTGTGAGGGGCAAACTACCTACTCAAGCCTCAGTAATGGCAGATGCCCCTACCCCCACCAAGCTCAAGCATCCCAGGTCAACTTCAGACTTTTGTGCTGGCAGCGAGAATTTCAAACCAGTGAATCTTAGCTTGATGGGCTCTGTGGTGGTGGAATCCACTGAGGTAGACCACTTGGTTCCCTGACTTCAACCCCCTTTCCAGGATAGTTAACAGTCTGCCTTGCTGGTATTCCAGGTGCCACCGGGGTATGAAAAAAAAAAACTGCAGCTAGCTGGGTATCTGCCCAAATGGCCACCCAGTTTTGTGCTTGAAACCCAGGGGGCATAGGGACCTGAGAGAATCTCCTGGTCTGTGGGTTGCAAAGACCATGGGAAAAGCATAGTATCTGTGCTGGAATGCAGCATAGAAAACTTAGTAGCATTTATATATACAAACAACAAACCAGATGAAAAAGAACTCAAGAAAGCAATCTCATTTTACAGTAGCTACAAAAATAAATAAATAATCTAGGAACAAATTTAACCAAGGAGATGAAAGATCTCTGCAAGGAAAACCATAAAACACTGAAGAAAGAAATCTAAGAAGACACAGAGATACGCCTCAAGAAGAGCAACCCTAATACACATAATCATCAAATTCGCCAAGGTTGAAATGAAGGAAAAAATGTTAAGGGCAGCCAGAGAGAAAGGTAGGGTTACTCAAAAAGGGAAACCCATCAGACTAACAGTGGCTCTTTCCGCAGAAACTCTATAAGCCAGAAGAGAGTGGGAGTCAATATTCGACATTCTTAAAGAAAATAATTTTCTTTTAACCCATAATTTCATATCCAACCAAACTAAGTTTCATAAGTGAAGGTGAAGTAATACCCTCTAAAGACCAGTAAATGCTGAGAGATTTTGTCACCACCAGGTCTGCCTTACATGAGCTTCTGAAGGAAGCATTAAATATGGAAAGGAAAAACCAGTACCAGCCACTGCAAAACATACCAAATTGCAAAGATCATCAATACTATGAAAGAACTGCATCAACTAATGAGCAAAATAACCAGCTAGCATTATGATGACAGGATCAAATTTACATGTACCAATATTAACCTTAAGTGTAAATGAGCTAAATGCCCCAATTAAAAGACACTGACTTGCAAATTGTATAAAGAGTCAAGACTTATTGGTGCTCTGTATTCAGGAGACCCACCTCATGTGCCAAGACACACACAGGCTCAAAATAAAGGGATGGAAAAATATTTACCAAGCAAATGGAAAGCAAAACAAAAAAAAAGAAAAGAAAAAGAAAAAGGCAGGGGTTGCAACCCTAGTCTCTGATAAAACAGACGTTAAACCAACAAAGATTAAAAAAAGAAAAAAAGAAGAAGGGTATTACATAATGGTAAGGGGATAAATGCAACAAGAAGAGATAACTATCTTAAATATATGTGCACCCTATACAGGAGCACCCAGATTCATAAAGTAAGTTCTTAGATGCCTACAAAAAGAGACTTAGACTCCCACACAATAGTAGTGGGAGACTTTAACATCTCACTGTCAATATTAGACAGTTCAACGAGACAGAAAATTAACAGGGATATTCAGGACTTGAATTCAGTTCTGGACCAACTGGATCTACTAGACATCTACAGAACTCTCCACCCCATATCAACAGAATATACATTCTTCTCAGCGCCACGTCACACATATTCTAAAACTGATCACATAATTGGAAGTAAAACACTCCTCAGCAAATGCAAAGGCACAGAAACCATAACAGTCTCTCAGACCACAGTGCAATCAAACTAGAACTCAGGACTAAGAAACTGACTCAAAACCACACAACTATATGAAAACTGAACAATCTGCTCCTTAATGACTACTGAGTAAATAACAAAATTGAGTCCGAAATAAATAAGTTCTTTGAAATCAATGAGAACAAAGACACAATGTACTAGAATCTCTTGGACACAGCTAAAGCAGTGTGTAGAAAGAAATTTACAGCACTAAATGCCCAGAGGAGAAAGGAGAAAAGATCTAAAATCGATACCCTAACATCACAATTAGAAGAACTAGAGAAGCAAGAGCAAACAAATTCAACAGCTAGCAGAAGACAAGAAATAACTAAGATCAGAGCAGAACTGAAGGAGATAGAGACACGAAAAACCCTTCAAAAAATCAATGAATCTAGGAGCTGGTTTTTTGGAAAAGAATACCAAAATAGATAGACTACTAGCCAGACTAATAAAGAATAAAAGAGAGAAGGATCAAACAGATACAATAAAAATGATAAAGGTGATATCACCACTAATCTCACAGAAATACAAACTATCATCAGAGAACACTATAAAGAACTCTAGGCAGATAAACTAGAAAATCTAGAATAAAATGGATAAATTCCTAGACACATACACCCTCCCAAGACTAAACCAGGAAGAAGCTGAATCCCTGAATAGACCAATAACAAGTTCTGAAATTGAGACAGTAATTAATAGTCTACTAGCCAAAAACAAGCTTAGGACCAGGCAGATTCACAGCCAAATACTACCAGAGGTACAAAGAGGGGCTGGTACCATGCCTTCTAAAGCTATTCCAAACAATAGAAAAAGAGGGACTCCTCCCTAACTCATTTTATGAGACCAGCATTATCCTGACATAGACACAACAAAAAAGAAAATTTCAGGCCAATATCTCTGATGAACACCAATGTGAAAATTCTCAATAAAATACTGGTAAATTGAATCCAGCAGCACATCAAAAAGCTTATCCACCACAATTAAGTTGGCATCAGACCTGAGATGAAAGGCTGGTTCAACATATGCAAATCAAGAAATGTAATGCATCACATAAACAGAACCAAAGACAAAAACCACATGATTATCTCAATAGATGCAGACAAGGCCTTTGATTAAATTCAACACCCCTTCACGCTACAAACTCTCAATAAACTAGGTATTGATGGAATGTATCTCAAAATAATAAGAGCTATTTGTGACAAACCCACAGCCAATATCACACTGAATGGGCAAAATCTGGATGCATTCCCTTTGAAAACTGGCACAAGAGAAGGATGCCCTCTCTCACCACTCCTATTCAACATAGTATTGGAAGTTCTGGCCAGGGCAATCAGGCAAGATAAAGAATATAGAGTATTCAAATAAGAAGAGAAGAAGTTAAATTATCTCTGTTTCCAGATGTCATGATTGTATATTTAGAAAACCTCATCTTCTCAGCCCAAATCTCCTTAAGCTGATAAGCAACTTCAGCAAAGTCTCAGGATACACAATCAATGTGTAAAAATCACAAGCATTCCTATACATGAAAAACAGACAAATGGAGAGACAAATCATGAGTGAACTCCCATTCACAACTGCTACAAAGAGAATAAAATACCTAGAAATACAACTTACAAGGGATGTGAAGGACCTCATCAAGGAGAACTAAAAACCACTGCTCAAGGAAATAATGAGGACACAAACAAATGGAAAAACATTCCATGCTCATGGATAGGAAGAATCAATATCAGGAAAATGACCACATTGCCCAAAGTAATGTATAGATTCAGTGCTATCCCCATCAAGCTAATACTGACTTTCTTCACAGAACTAGAACAAATGACTTTAAATTTCACATAGAACCAAAAAGGAGCCCACACAGCCAAGACAATTCTAAGCAAAAAGAATAAAGCTGGAGGCATCACACTATCTGACTTCAAATTATACTACAATGCTACAGTAACCAAAAGAGCATGGCACTGGTACCAAAACAGACATACAGACCAATGGAACAGAACAGAGGCCTCTGAAATAACATTTCATGTATAGTGTCCATACATTTACCATGTATAGTGGCCATACATTTACCACTATCTGATCTTTGACAAACCTAAAAAAACAAGCAACGGGGAAAGGATTACATAGTTAATAAATAGTGTTGGGAAAACTGGCTAGCCATATGCAGAAAACTGAAACTGGACACCTTCCTTATACCTTATACAAAAATTAACTCTATGGATTAAAGACTTAAAGGTAAAAAACCATAAAACCCTAGAAGAAAACCTATGCAATACCATTCAGAACATAGGCATGGCCAAAGACTTCATGACTAAAACACCAAAAGCAATGGTAACAAAAGCTAAAATTGACAAATGGGATGTAATTAAACTAAAGAGCTTCTGCACAGCAAAAGAAACTCATCAGAGTGAGCAGGCCACCCACTGAAGAGGAGAATATTTTTGCAATCTATCTATTTGACAAAGGGCTAATATTCAGAATCTACAAGGAACTTAAACAAATTTATAAGAAAAAGACAAGCAACCCCATCAAAAAGTGGGTGAAGAGTATGAACAGACACTTCTCAAAAGAAGACATTGATTCGGCCAACAAACATATAAAAAAAAGCTCATCATCACTGGTCATTAGAGAAATGCAAATCAAAACCACAATGAGATACCATCTCATGCCAGTTAGAATGGTGATTATTAAAAAGTCAGAAAACAACAGCTGCTGGAGAGGGTGTGGAGAAATAGGAACACTTTTACCCTGTTTGTGGGAGTGTAAATTAGTTCAACCATTATAGAAGATAGTGTGGTGATTTCCTAAGGATCTAGAACAAGAAATATCATTTGACCTAGCAATCTTATTACTGGGTATATACCCAAAGGATTATAAATCATTCTGCTGTAAAGACACATGCCCTCCTATATTTATTGCAGCACTGTTCACAATAACAAAGACTTGGAACAAACCCAAATGTCCATCGACGATAGACTGGATAAAGAACATGTGGCACATAGGCACCATGGAATACTATGCAGCCATAAAAAGGATGAGTTCATGTCATTGCAGCTACATGGATGAAGCTGGAAACCATCATTCTCAGGAAACTAACTCAGGAACAGAAAACCAAACACCGCATGTTCTCACTCATAAGTGGGAGTTGGGCAATGAAAACACATGGACACAGGGAGGGGAACATCACACACTGGGGCCTGTAGTGGGGTGGCCCCACTACAGGGGTTCTAGGGGAGGAACAGCATTAGGAGAAATACCTAATGTAGATGATGGGTCGATGGGTGCAGCAAGCCACCATGGCATGTGTGTACCTATGTAACAAACATGCACATTCTGCACATGTATCCCAGAACTTAAAATATAATTTTTAAAAAGCTACTGAGGAAATAATAAGATTGATGTATGATTATTCTATGAATATTATTCAGCACAGGAATGGTTTCAAAAGGGTCTTTACTAAACTCAGTTATATCTTTTTTTTTTTTTTGAGACGGAGTTTCGTGCTTGTTACCCAGGCTGAAGTGCAATGGCACGATCTCGGCTCACGGCAACCTCCGCCTCCTTGGTTCAGGCAATTCTCCTGCCTCAGCCTCCTGAGTAGTTGGGATTACAGGCACGCGCCACCATGCCCAGCTAATTTTTTGTATTTTTAGTAGAGACAGGGTTTCACCATGTTGACCAGGATGGTCTCGATCTCTTGACCTCGTGATCCACCCGCCTCAGCCTCCAAAAGTGCTGGGATTACAGGCTTGAGCCACAGCGCCCGGCCTATATATCTAATAAAGGGAAAACATCTGAATAAAAATCTTTGTAATTAAAAAAAATTAAGCTGTGAAGCTATTTGTTTCTGGACTTTTCTTTTTTGGGAGACTTTTCATTACTAATTCAATCTTATTACTCATTGGAATGCTCAGGTTTCTCATTTCTTTTCTGTTTAAAGTTGGTTGGTTGTCTGTATCCAGGAATTTATCAGTTTCCTCTAGTCTTTTGAATTTATTTGTGTGTAGTTGTTCTAATCATTTCTAATGATCATTTATATTTATGTGGTCTCGGTGATTATGTCTCCTTTTTGTTTCTGATTTTATTAATTTGTTTTTTCTCCATTTTTCCTGGTCCACTTAGCTAATGGGTTGTGAACTTTGTTAATCTTTTTACAAACCCACAGCTTATATCATACTGAATGGGCAAAAGCTGGAAGCATTCCTTTTGAAAACCAGCACAAGACAAGGATGTCCTCTCTCACCACTTCTATTTAACATAGTATTGGAAGTTGCTGACAAAAGAAAGGAACAAAAAATTCTCATAAAAATAGATGAGGTCAAATTATCTTTGTTTGCAGATGACATGATTCTATATTTAGACAACCCCATCATCTCAGCCCAAATGCTTTTTAACCTGGTAATAACGTCTGCAAAGTTTCAAGATACAAAAATCAATGCGCAAAAATTGCTAGAATTCCTACATAGCAACAACAGACAAGAGCCAAATCACAAATGAACTCCCATTCACAATTGCCACAAAAAGAAAATATTTAGGAATGCCGCTAATAAGGAAGTGAAAGACCTCTTTAAGGAGAACCATAAAGCACTGCTCAAAGAAATCATAGATTATACAAACAATGGAAAAACAGTTCCATGCTTATGGATAGGAAGAATCAATATTGTGAAAATGGGGCCATATTGCTCAAAGTAATTTATAGATTCAATGCTATTCCCATTAAACTATAATTGACATTCTTCACAGAATTACAAAAAAAAAAACATTTTAAAATTCATATGGAAGCAAAACAGAACCCAAATATCCAAGGCAATCCTAAGCAAAAAGAACAAAGCTGGAGGCACCATGCTACCTGACTTCTAACTATACTATAGGGCTACCGTAACCCAAACAGCATGGTAGTTGTAAAGGACAGATACATAGACCAATGGAACAGAATAGAGAACCCAGAAACAGCACTGCACACCTACAACCATCTGATCTTGTAGTTGTTTTGTTTTTGCAAGCAATGGGGAAAGGATTCCGTATTTAATTAATGGTGGTGGGACAGCTGGCTAGCCCTCTACAGAAAACTGAAAGTAGACCCCTACTGATATGGTTTGGCTGTGTCACCACCCAAGTCTCATCTTGAATTTATTTTCTATAATCTCCATGTGTCATGAGAGGAACCTGGTGAGAGGTAATTTAATCATGGTTACCCTCATGCTGTTCTCATGATAGTGAGTTAATTCTTTTTTTTTTTTTTTTTTTTATATGGAGTCTTGCTTTGTTGCCCAGGCTAGAGTGCAGTGGCATAATCTTGGCTCATTGCAACCTCCACCTCCCAGGTTCAAGCAATTCTCCTGCCTCAGCCTCTGAAGTAGCTGGGATTACAGATGTCTGCCACCACACCTGGTTAATTTTTGTATTTTTAGAAAAGATGGGATTTCACCATATTGGCCAGGCTGGTCTTAAACTGTTGACCTCAGTTGATGCACCCTCTTCGGCATGAGCCACCATGCCTGACTGGGTCTTTATTTTTAATCCACTTGGCTGGTCTAAATCTTTTCATTGGGAAATTGAATCAATTTACATTCAAGGTTATTTGATAGATGAGAACTTACATCAGTCATTTGATTTTTTTTTTTCTGGTTGTTAACTGTCTCTCCTTTATTTCTGAAGGGTAGTCTTGCTGGATATAATATTGACTGACAGTTATTTTCTTTCAGTATTTTGAATGTATCATTCAATTCTCTCTTGGTCTGTAAGTTTTCTGATGAGAAATCTGCTATCAGTATAATGGGGATTCCCTTATATTTGGCTTGATGCTTTTCTCTTGCTGGTTTTATAATTCTTCCTTTGTCTTGGACTTTTGATAATTTGACAATAATGTCACTTAGTCCCTTAGAGAGGATGCATTTGGGTTGAATCTATTTGGAGAATTTTGCACTTCCTGGATTTGGATATCTCTCTCTCTCCCAAGACTTGCAAATTTTTTTGCTTTTATTTTATTAAATGTGTTTTCTATGCCTTTTTCTTTCTTTTCTCCTTCCAGAATTTTACAATGTGAATGTTTTTTGCTTACTGGTGTCTTATAAATCCTGTAAACTTTAAAAAAATTTTTTCTTTTAAATCCTCATGTATTAGTTCAAAAGACCTGTCTTTAAGTTCAGAAGTTCTTTCTTCTAATTTTTCCATACTGTTATTGAAAAATTGTTATATTTCATTCATTGACTTTTTCAGCTCTAAAATATTTTTGGTTCTTTTTTATGATAGCTATCTCTTTGTTGAATTTTCCATTTAAATCATAAATTGTTTTCCTGATTTTATTTGTTTATCTGTATTCTCCTTCATCTGAGTTTCCTTAAGATTATTGTTTTGAATTCTTCTTCTGGCATTTCATATATTGCCTTATAATTGGTTCCGTTATTGGAGAATTACTGTGTTCCTTTGCGGGGGGTCTATCATTTTCTTGCTTTTTCATGTTTGATGTTTTTCTATGTTGATACTTAAACATCTGATGCAATTGTTGCCTCTTCTAATTTTATGGTATAGGCTCCTTAGGAGAAAACTTATTCATATATAATCCATTTCAGTGATGTTTGCAAATGTTCCTGTGACCTAGAGGTGGTGAGAGTTTGTGGCAGCAGTGGCACAGCTTTGCTGGGAGTTGGTTTGCCAGTCTGTTTTTCAGGTCATGGGTGCTTGTGTACACATGGTGGTTTACTCAACCTGGCATCTGGCTTGCTGGGTTTGGGATTATGGGACTGTTTCCCCAGCCAGGGGCACAGCACATGGTTGCTTGGCTATCCTTGGCATGTCTGCCAGGGGAGGACCCACTGGGCTTTCTGAGGTTCTAGAGTGAGTGGGCAGCCACTCAGCCAGTCTGGGGGCATGTCTGCTGGGAGTGGGAACACAAGGTTATTTCTCAGACCCTGGGCACAGTTCCCCAGCTGCTCAGCTGGTCTGTACGTATGTCCACCAGGTGGGAAGATGGGGTGCCAGAGGCAGGGTGCTTTTATGCTTCCCTCCTGAGCTTCTGATGACCACAGGCACCTCTCCACTCCTTTGCAGCACTCCTGCACTCTCCCTTTGATACTCCAGTAGAATCTTAGCCGTGTATTCATTGCTTGGTCCTTTCTTGTGGAGGAGATGTGCACCAGGGGCCTCAGTCAGCCCTCTTGCTGACATTTGCTTCTGCTATTTTTCCCTTTGTACTCTAATAAGTAGAAAAAAATGAGAAACAAACAGATATGTTCAAAACCCTTCTCAGTTTGGCTTCTAAAATTGTTGAGAAAGGGCAATGCTGTATTCACCTGGGTGAGGTGCCCAACATTGGACCAAATAACTTTGATTGAGAAGTGGTAGCTGAAGGAAGGGATATAACTAGACCAGCTCATGTGAGCTGCTCACATGGACCAATCTTCCTGGCTGGGGAAGAAGGATGCAGTAGACACAGGCTTACCATTTTCAAAATAGTTCAAAATAAAGTGTATCATGAAGGAGAATTATTGATTAACCACTTATAATTTTCAAGATATTAACACATTTGATGACACGACTTCTAACTTCTGTTTTACAACAATTTCTTTCCTTTTTTTAAAATCAAATCAATTGTATTGCATGTTTTACAATTTCTGTGTAATTTTAATTATGGTTAACTGATTGCCTATCATGTTGAATAAGACTTTGTGAAGAAATGCTGGCTTCCACTCTAAGTACCTAAAATTGATTTCATTTATTCTTCTCCAAAGATTTTCTAGCCTCAAGCAGTTCATGCATGGATGGAACCCAGTTTACACAGAACAATTCAGCATTTCCCACAGAAGGTAATATGCTTCCTTAGTCATGGCCAACACTGAGGGATGGAAAATTGAGCTTTCTTAGAAATGTTAGCTGACGGCCTGACTGGAAGCCAGACTTATAACTACTTGAAGAATGTGGTGATCTGAGTACTCTGAAATGAAGGGTCCTGAATGACCCAAACTCTAGCTGTTCTCCAAACAAGCCCCTGAAGCTTTGCTAAGGGGGAGTGGTGGAAGAAGCAGACATTTAACTACCTCTCAGATCTCTGTTAAAGTACTATCGCTTTCTTCATCTAGTTACGTGTTTATTGACTCGCTGTGAAATGCAAGGGCTGGAGTACAAACCATGTAAGAGACAGGTGACACCAAAACAGGGTAGGAGAGCTATAAATACAGGCTTTAGCAAAAACATCCTTCATCCATGTAAAGGTTTGCCCCTTTATAGCTGATTCTGCTCATGCGATAGTGATGAAATCACTGACACTCACCTTTGTTACAGGTGAGTAGTGACAGATACTTTAGATGACTAATTACCTCTCACCAAACCTTTACCAAGTCACCAACTTGTTGATTTATGGGATGTGTGAGGTTCTATTTTGGAAGATGCTAGTAGGATGCAGGGCTTAATTTTTCCTTTAAATGATGGACAGGGATCAACTTACACGTATAGTATTGGGTATTCAGAAATAAAATCTATGAGTTAAGTTCACAGCTGAACTATCTGAAAGTGTATGTGTGACTAAATAGGAAGGAATGAAAACTCATCCAAAGCTATATTTGATAATTTCATGGATTTGCAATCAAATATTTTTTATGAAAAATGTCTAAAGGGAAATAAATCTTTCTTAAAGATTATATATCACACTACACTTTAACAAGAAATAAATATTTCTAAGCATCTATTATCAGTAGGCATTATCATTTTTCATTTTTATGGGATGGCTCAACTGGTGAAATGTGTTTTTTTTAATATCTGTGGATTTTACTGACTTTGTGATTCTTTAAATGAAAAATGAACTAATGAACTTTACACAATTTCTAGCTAGTTGAACCCAAATGCCATATTACTTTAAAAGAACGAACTATATATGAATACTTACCATATTTATGTTTGCCTGAAACAAAAACCTTAGACTTTTTTGTGCTCACAAGAGCTGAGGAGGAGACAACCACATCACTAATTTTTCCATTTTCTTTCCTGTGGCACATAAATTGATGATAAAGACAATAGTTTCCACCACCTAAAGATTAGATGTAGAACATTGCCTTTGTTGTTTAATTTACAATTATCTTTGTCCCTAGACATTAAAACTTCTGAGTGAATATCAAAATACTTTATAAAATGTATTATATTTCTAATAATACATAATACAGGAGAAAATTGGTTAATCTCTGGATTGGTTTCAATATATTATTTATATTTGGTGAATTTTAATTTTTTATGAAAGTCTAATATTTTGGAATAAGATTACCAGCAAAGTTATGATCTAGTGTAACTTCATGTGATATGTTAATAAATGTAACACATGAAATTATTTACTTTCTTTTATCATTCTCCTTTCATGTATGCATCCAGCAAATACTTCATGGCCTATACTGATGGGTCAAAATGCTGTGCTTTGTTGCCCTCCTGTCGCATTAAAATACTTGATCATAACATGGGAAATAATCCTGAGAGACCAGCCTTCCTGTAAAAAAGGCTACAAGAAAGAAACAAATGAGACCAAGGAAACCAACTGTACCGATGAGAGAATAAGCTGGGTCTCTAGACCTGATCAGAATCCCGCCCTTCAGATCCGTCCAGTGGCCACCACTCATGACGGGTATTACAGATGCATAATGGGAGCACCTGATGGCAATTTCCATCGTGGATATCACCTCCAAGTGTTAGGTAAGGAGCATCGTATATTGTATTTCACATCACAGATCTGTGACTGAATTCCATCTGCTTTATGTGAAAACCGAAGCATTTTTTTTGTTTTTCGTCTCTGCAGTTACTCCTGAGGTGACCCTGTTTCAAAGCAGGAATGGAAGTGTAGTATGCAAGGCAGTTGCAGGGAAGCCAGCTGCACAGATCTCCTGGATCCCAGAGGGGGACTGTGGCACTGAGCAAGAATACTGGGGCAATGGCACAGTGACTGTTAAGAGTACATGCCACTGGGAGGGCCA
>CM052662.1:91551377-91569615 GCA_028533165.1 Leontopithecus rosalia
TTTTACATTGGCTTTTGTTTTCTAAACGTCGTTCTCCAAGCTGTTGTATGTTTGGATTGCAGAAGAATTTGTAAAATGAATACTTTTTTTAATGTGCATTATTAAAAATGTTGAGTGAAGCTAATTGTCAGCTTTATTAAGGAGGATTGCTTTGTGTCCACCACCTAGTGTAAAATAAAATCAAGTAATACAATCTTAAAAAAAATTACCTGGGCAGTATTAAATTACTTTGGGCAGTATGGCGATTTTCATAATACTGATTCTTTCTATCCATGAGCATGGAATATTTTTCCATTTGTTTGTGTCCTCTTTTATTTCCTTGAGCAGCGTTTTGTAGTTGTCCTTGAAGAGGTCCTTCTCATCCCTTGTAAGTTGTATTTCTAGGTATTTTATTCCCTTTGTAGCAATTGCGAATGGGAGTTCACTCATAATTTGGCTGTTTGTCTATTATTGGCTTAAAAGAATGCTTGTGAATTTTTTGCATTGATTTTGTATCCTGAGACTTTGCTGAAATTGCTTATCAGCTTAAGGAGATTTGGAGCTGAGATGATGAGGTTTTCTAAATATACAACCATGTCATCTGCAAACAGAGACAATTTGACTTCCTTTCTTCCTATATGAATATTCTATATATCTTTCTCTTGCCTGATTGCCCTAGCCAGAACTTCCAATATTATGTTGAATAGGAGTGGTCAGAGGACATCCTTGTGTTGTGCCAATTTTCAAAGGGAATGCTTCTAGCCCATTCAGTGTGATACTGGCTGTGGGTTTGTCATAAATAGCTCTTATTATTTTAAGATACATTCCATCGATACCTAGTTTATTGAGAGTTTCTAGAATGAAGGGATGTTAAATTTTATCAAAGGCCTTTTCTGCATTTATTGAGATAATCATGGTTTTGACAGTGGTACTGTTTATGTGATGGATTACGTTTATTGATTTGTGTATGTTGAAGCAGCCTTGCATCCCTCTGATGAAGACCAGTTGATTGTGGTGGATTTGCTTTTTGATATGCTGCTGGATTTGGTTTACCAGTATTTTATTGAGGATTTTCACCCTGATGTTCATCAAAGATAGTCACCTGAAATTTTCTTTTTTTGTTGTGCCTCTGGTAGGTTTTGGTATCAGGATGATGCTGGCCTCATAAAATGAGTTAGGGGGGACTACCTCCTTTCTATTCTTTGGGATAGTTTCAGAAGGAATGGTACCAGTTCCTCTTTGTACCTCTGGTAGAATTCAGCTGGAATCTCTCTGGTCCCGGGCTTTTTTGGAACTTATTAGTCTATTATTCAGGGATTTGACTTCCTCCTGTTCTAGTCTTGGGAGCATGTATGTGTCCAGGAATTTATTTCTTCTAGATTTTCTAGTTTATTTGCATACAGGTATTTACAGTATTATCTGATGGTAGTTTATGTTTCCGTGAGATCAGTGGTGATATCCCCCTTATTTTTTATTGTGTCCATTTCTTCTCTCTTGTCTTATTAGTCTGGCTAGTGGTCTATTTTTTTCCAGCTCTTGGATTCATTGATTTTTTTTAAAGGGTTTTTTTGTGTCTCTGTCTCCTTCAGTTATTCTCTTTTTGGCTTGTGAATGGCCACTGCATTAGTCAGGGTTCTCTAGAGGTACAGAACTAATAGGATATATGTATATATCAGAGTTTATTAAGGAGAACTGACTCACATATAGACTGTCTGCAAGTTGAGGAGGTAGGAAGCCAGTAGTGGCTCAATCCAAATCCAAAAGTCTCAAAAGTAGGGAATTCAACTATGCAGGCTTCAGTCTGTGGCTGAAGGCCCGAGGGCCTCTGGCAAAGCACTGGTGTAACTTCAAGAGTCCAAAGGCTGAAGAACCTGGAGTATGATGTTCAAGGGCAGGAAGCATCCAGCGCAAGAGAAAGATGAAAGCCAGAAGACTTAGCAAGCCAGCTTATCTCACTTTCTTCCACCTGCTTTGTTCTAGCTGTGCTGGCAGCTGATTGGATGGTGCCCACCCACATTGGGGGTGGGTCTTCCTCTGCCAGTCTACTGACTCAAATGTTAACCTCCTCTGTCAACACCTTCACAGACTCACATAGAAATAATACTTTACCACCTATTCAGGCATCCTTCAATCCAATCAAGGTGACACCTAATATTAATCATCACAGCCACCTTCATGTTCACATGACACTTCCCCTGTGTATATGCCTGTCTCCAAATTCCCCCTTTATATAAGGATGCTAATCATATTAGACTAGGGCCCACCCTAATGACTTCCTTTTAACTTAATTATCCCTAAAGTGACCCTGTCTGAAGTATTAGGAGCTAGGACTTCAACGTGTAAATGTTAGGGGAACACAATTCAATCCATAACAAATATATTGCCTTTATATTTGTCTTCTTTCATTATAGCATCTAACACCTTTCTACCAGCTATAAACTCACCATCACAGATCCCCTGTTTTACGTAAGAAGATCATCTCTATGACTATTGGTTTGGAGCAAATATTACTAAGACTCACTTGAAGATTTTTGCATCTATCTTCATCAGGGATATTGGGCTGTAGTTTTCTTGTGGTGTCTTGTTCTGATTTTGACATCAAGGTAATGCTGGCCTCATAAAATCAGTTTGGAAGTGTTCCTTCCTATTCAAGATTTTGAAGGAGTTTGAGAACAACTGGTACAAATTACTTGTTAGATGTTAGGTAGATTTTTCCAGTGAAGGCATCAGGCCCTGGGCCTTTCTTTGTTGGGAGTTTTCTGATTCTAATTAATCTTACTAGTTATAGGTCTTTCTTTTACTTTATGATTCAGTCTTGGTAGGTGGTATGTTTCTAAGAACGTATTAGTTTCTTGTAGGTTATGTAGCTTGTTGGCATAAAATTGTTCATGCCAACAATTTGGCATGAACAATTTCTCCTATAATCTTTCTATTTCTATGTCAACAGTTCTGATTTTGTCTTTTCTTTTTTTCTTAGCCTAAAGGCTTGTGAATTTTATCTTTCAAAAAGCCAACTTAGTTTCATTGATGTTTTTCTATTGTTATTCTATCTCTGTTTTGTTTATTTCTGCTCTAATCTTTATTATTTCCTTCTTCAGATAACTTTGGGTTTAATTTGTTATTATTTATCCTGGTTCCTTGGGCTGTACAGTTAGTTTTTTATTTGTGGTTTTTCTTCTTTTTAAAGTAGGGATTCATTGCTATAAACTTTCCTTTTACTATTGTTTTTGCTGTTTTTCAGGGGTTTTGGTATGTTGTACGTGTCAGGTGTTTTTTATATCCCCTTTTATTTTTTGACCCACTGATTGTCTGAAAATGCATTATTTAATTTCCATGTATTTATGAACTTTCATCAACATACAAAAATCAGTTGCATTGCTATATGCTAATAACAAACTATCTGAAAAGGAAATGAGAAAAATCCTATTTACAACAGCATCAAAAAATGAAATACTTATAAATAAGCTTATCTAAGAAAGTGAAATACTTGTTCACTGAAAATTACAAAACATTGATGAAATAAATTAATGAAGACAGAAACAAATGGAAAGACATTCTGTGTTCACGTATTGGAAGACTTAACATTGTTACCATGTTCTACCTGCTACGATTTTTTTTTAATTGCATTTTAGGTTTTGGGGTACATGTGCAGAACATGCAAGATAGTTGCATAGGCACACACGTGGCAGTGTGTTTTGCTGCCTTCCTCCCCTTCACCCACATTTGGCATTTCTCCCCAGGCTATCCCTCCCCTGCTCCCCCCCACAGTCCCTCCCCTATTCCCCGCAGTAGACCCCAGTGTGTAGTACTCCCCTCCCTGTGTCCGTGTGTTCTCATTGTTCATCACCCGCCTATGAGTGAGAATATGCGGTATTTCATTTTCTGTTCTTGTGTCAGTTTGCTGAGAATGATGTTCTCCAGGTTCATCCATGTCCCTACAAAGGACACGAACTCATCATTTTTGATTGCTGCATAATATTCCATGGTGTATATGTGCCACATTTTCCCAGTCCAGTCTATCACGGATGGGCATTTGGGTTGGTTCCAGGTCTTTGCTATAGTAAACAGTGCTGCAATGAACATTCGTGTGCATGTGTCCTTATAGTATCTCCTCCAAAACTCAGGTTGAAACTTAATCTTCAGTGCGACAGCATTAAGAGGAGGGGTCCTTCAGAAGTGATTAAGCTCTGAAGGCTTCACCCTCATGAATGAACTACTGCCTTATTAAAGAGGTAGATAGGGGCAAGTTAGCCCACAACAAACCTGCTCTGCAGATGATGCATCAAGAAGGCATTGTTTTTGAGGTAGACAGCAGTATTCATCAGACACCTAATCTACTGGTGCCTTAATCCTGATCTTCTCAGCCTTCAGAACTGTGAGAAATAGATTTCTTTTGTTTACAAATTACTCAGTCTGTGGTATTTTGTCATAGCTGTAAAATAGGCTAAGACACTACAAAGATCTATAGATTCAATTCAATCCTTATCAGAATTCCATGACATTTTACAGAGATAGAAAATCAATTATAAAATTCATATGGAACCACAAAAGACCTTAAACAGCCAAGAATAAACATGAAGGCATTACACTTCCTTATATCAAAATATACTTCAAAGCTACAGCAATTTTATTTTCTGAGACGAAGTTTTATTCTTGTTGCCCAGGCTGGAATGCAATGACATGATCTCAGCTTACCACAATCTTTGCCTCCTTGGTTCAAGTAATTCTCCTGCCTCAGCCTCCTAAGTAGCTGGGATTACAAGCATGCACCACCATGCCTGGCTAATTTTGTATTTTTAGTAGAGACTGGGATTCATCATGTTGGCCAGGCTGGTCTCAAACTCCTGATCTCAGGTGATCGACCTGCCTTGGCCTTCTAAAGTGCTGTGATTACAGGTGTGAGCCACCATGCCCAGCCAAAGTTAACAGCAATTAAAACAGTATGCTACTGGAATACAGACATATATAGACCAGCATTAACAGAATAGAGACCCCAGAAATAAATTTATGCATATATGGTCAATTGATCTTCAACTAGGATTCCAAGAATACACAATAGGGACAGTCTCTTCAACAACTGATATTGGAGAAACTGAATATTCCTACACAAAAGAATAAAATTAGGCCTTTATGTTATAGCCTACACAAAAATCAACTCAAAATAGAGGGTGGGCAAGATATGGAGGATAGAATTGCTTTGTTCTTTCACTAAAAATCCCAATTTCACCTTCAAATGTGCGGAGGAATTATCTATTTGGAGACAGGAATCTGATCTTGGTGATAATTACATAGTCTAGAAAGCTAACAAATGTGCACAGTTTTATCCACTTTTCATACGAAATTATCACTAACCATTCCTTTTGTCTAGCCAGACTGAAACGAGTATGAACCATTGAAAGTGGGTGGGCCGAACACACAGGAAAATCCAAGGGCGGGCTTATTGTGTGGTCAGGAAGATGGAAGGAGAATCTACGGGTGGAAAGTTCAGCATTCTCTATCTTTACCTTCGCAACCCACATAGCAACCGTGAGTTTGCAGAAGAAAAGAGCATATTCTAAATCCCTTCAGCCGAAAAACAAACTGAACAGAGGTGGAAAGAGAGATTTAGTAGATATTACGAAGTAGAAGAGGCTAATATGGTCATTCAGGCGGAGAATTATTTGTATGATGGTCTTTTTGAGCATGTTACTTTTAAATACTTTCTGCCTCAGTGATTTCTGTGTTAAAGTGCATACCCCTTTAACTTTTCATAAACCACACAACAAAATACCAACAAATATACATAGACACACATACAAAATGCAGTACAAAGGAAGGAAAATTACTTATGAAAAGATCCTTGTTTCTCTCCTGATTCTTCTTCTACTGTATCATTAATTGACTTAGGATAAGTTTCTTTTTTTTTTTTTGAGACGGAGTTTCGCTCTTGTTACCCAGGCTGGAGTGCAATGGCGTGATCTCGGCTCACCACAACCTCCGCCTCCTGGGTTCAGGCAATTCTCCTGCCTCAGCCTCCTGAGTAGCTGGGACTACAGGCACGCGCCACCATGCCCAGCTAATTTTTTGTATCTTTAGTAGAGACAGGGTTTCACCATGTTGACCAGGATGGTCTCGATTTCATGACCTCGTGATCCACTACTTCCTTATCTATAAAAAATATGATTATACATCCCTCATAAGAACCATTTTGACAGTATCTGGGACATAGTTCAACCAGTTACAATTGGATCTGAATCATGGGTCAAATATATATGCTTCTCTTGAAACAAGTAAATGCATAAAAGCACAAAGCAGAAAATTCAGTCATCAGCTCAACTGTGCAAACGGGAAATGCTTCTTTTTAAGTTGCTCATGAGCCAGAAATACAATCATCTAAAAGAGCAGGGGATTTCTCATCGGTGCCAATGAAGCAGAGCAAGAGAAGTAAAATACTACAACTGGGCCTATTGTAAAGTAGAAGGAAACATGGAGACAAGGATAGGAAAAAAACAGAAGAAACTCCCTTTGGAAGATGGTTTCAGCTTTGGGGATATTGTTCACAATTTTTTTTCCCATAGCTTTTAAGTCCCGCCTTGGTCAAGCTGGCGGGAGGTTGAGGGGTATTGGGTAAAATAGAGAGAAAAATCATAATTGGAAAAATACATTAGAATGTTTTTTCAGTAGAAATACTTTCACTAGAATACTTTTTCATGTTCTTAAACATACTCAGTTTTATTCTTCTCTTTCTTGTTTTTGTGGCCAAGAAGTTCAGAATAGTCATTGGGTGGGGGCCTACTGTTCTGCATTTCTAACAAGCTTCCACGCGCTGCTGCTGCTGCTGCTGCTGCTGATCTGTCAAGCACATTTGAAATAGCAAGGCTTTAAGGAAGTCTTGTTATTTGAAAAGAGTCTTGTGACTTTGTGATAATTCTTAGAGCATATCTTTGCACCATTAAAAGAAGCAAGTTGGCTTCATTCCCAGGATGGAAAGCTGGTTCAACATACACAAATCAATAAACGTAATTCATCATGTAAACAGAACTAAAGACAAAAACCTCATGATTATCTTAATAGATGCAGAAAAGACTTTCAATAAAACTCAAGATCTTTCTTTATGTCCAAAACAATTGGGAGTTTTGAAGGAACATACCTCAAAATGATAAGAGCTATTTATCACAAACCATAGCCAATGTCATACTGAACGGGAAAAAGGTGGAAGCATTCCCCTTGAAAACTGGCACAAGACAAGGGTGTCCTCTCTCACCAGTCTTATT
This sequence comes from Leontopithecus rosalia, assembly GCA_028533165.1. Taxonomy (NCBI): domain Eukaryota; kingdom Metazoa; phylum Chordata; class Mammalia; order Primates; family Cebidae; genus Leontopithecus; species Leontopithecus rosalia. Next base: position 91,558,610 of record CM052662.1, read on the forward strand.
CAACATGGTATTGGAAGTTCTGTCCAGGGTAATCAGGCAAGAGGAAATAATAAAGCATATTCAAATAGTAGGAGAGGAAGTCAAATTATCTTTTTTTGCATATGACATGATTCTATTTCTAGAAAATCCCATTTACTCAGCTTGAAAGCTTAAGCTTATAAGCAATTTCAGCAAAGTTTCAGTATACAAAATCAATGTGCAGAAGTCACAAACCTTCCTATACACCAAAAACAGACAAGCAGAGAGCCAAATTATGAATCAACTCCCATTCACAATTGCCACAAAATCATAAAATACCAAGGAATATAGCTAACAAGGGAAGTGAAGAGAACTACTCAAGGAAATTAAAGAGGACACAAACAGATGGAAGAACAGTCCATGCTCACGGATAGGAAGGAAGAATCAATACTGTGAAATGGCTATATTGCCCAAAGTAATTTATAGATTTAATGCTATTCTCGTTAAACTACCATTGATATTCTTCAAGAATGGGACACAGTTCGATAAATTACAACTGGATCTGAATCATCGGTCAAATATACATGCTTCTCTTGAAATAAATAAATGTATAAAAGCACAAAGCAGTTATGGGGGGTTTGACACAGCTCTGAATCTAAAGAGCTTTTATTTCCTGTAAACTTCTAATGACTAAGAACTAGGGCCTGATTCTCTATGACGTTTTCCTTCCCAGACTTATATTGGTTTTAGAGCCACAGGGATTTTCAAAGTGCTTTTTATTCAGCTCACAACATTGGCCATACTATTTTTGGTCATGGTCCTCCCAATGCCCCATTTCTCCAGATAATCAACTTGTTGATCTTAGTATGTATACATTCTAAGTAACTGTAGTTCTTTATCCATCATCTGAGTTTTCTGTTACTGCAAGAGGACTGACTGGTGCCATCAAACGCTAAGCATCCCCTTAGGGGAATCAGCAGTAATTCCATAGAAATTGTTGCGCAGCACCTCAGCCTCTATCATAACTCCAGCTTTCCAGATTAACATTTTTAAATTAGGGGACCATTCTTCAGTTTATCTGCATTACGGTTTTGATGGCCAGAATATTGTTGTTTTATTTCCTAAATGATTATAAAAAATACTAAGGCCAGAGATGGTTAAACCGAAGAAAGAATATATGCCCAATGTGTGAAACTTGACTTCTAGCCCAAACTCAGAAAGACTCCCTTTAGTCATGATAACCATCATCACGATTCCCGTAACAGGCTGTCCCGTTCCCTTCAGGTTTTCCTCCGCTGTTTAAGACAGCTTCTGTCATTTGACCCCAAGTCGGTGACGATGTTTGCTGTGTTCTTCTCTTGGGAGAAGTACTCCACCTCAGTCAGTCTTGCCATCACTGTGACTGGGGTGGGGGGTGGGGAGGGCGCTGCAAGTCTCTTTTTTTGGTATTTGGCTTATAGTAGAGCTTAAAATGTGTGGATGGTACCCCCACCGGCTGTAGATCTGGACTTGCAGAAATACAAGCAAATCCTCTCCTCCAGGTTATTGCCTCTTTCCCAATTCTTGGTGAGTGGATCTCGCCACCCAGATCAACTGCCTCACAGTTTCTTCCTCGGTTTGTTTATTCAGGTGCTGTTCAGTAACTAAGTTTTCTAAAGCCTCCAAATTTTCTTTTCTCAGCAGCCACTGCTTTACCCATATAGGTTGGTTTGTCAACATTTCAAAGCGATAGGCTCTGGAGGCTCAACAACGGCCACCGTCAAAAACAGTATCCTAAATCCTGGTGATAATTTTGTCCTTTAACTTCTAAAAATTCCTCTGGGCTCTGCAAATTTTCTTCCAATCTCATCCCAGGCACAGAGCTCTTAACCTGCATTGTTTGATGTCCTGGGGTGGGGGGCGTGGTCTACATGATTGTTCAGGTATTAAAACCTGAGCTCCCCGTTGCTCTGACAAATCTCTTTCCCACAAGTTAACAGGGATTTGCATCACCATAAACTGAATAGTTCCAGGCTGTCCCTCAGGCCCCCGCAGGTTAACACGCGACTACTGTGATACACTTCAGAGGCCTGCCCTACTCCAAGCACACTGAACTGAGCATTTTCCATGGGCCAAGAAAGTGGCCAATGTTGGAAAATAATAGAAACATCTGCTGCAGTATCTACCAGCCCTCTAAATTTCTTTGCTTGAACAGTAATCTCACATGTAGGATGTTTACCAGTAATCTGATTGACCCAAGATGCTGCTCTGTCTTGTTTGTGCCTGCAAGTCCTCTCGTTCTAATGTCACCTCCTCCTGTTTTTCATAAGGTGTACCCAAAAGCTGTGCTATGCGTTCCCCAGGCTCATCACTCCAGGGAACAGAAGAAGACACTACAATTTGAATTTCCCCTATAAAGTCCACATCAATAACTCCTATATGAACTCTAAGTCCTTGAGCAGCAAGATTAAATCTTTCTAGAACTCACAGTGCTGGGGTAAAGGGCCACAAACCCCTGTAGATATTTGTTGCGGTGGCTCTCCTGGTAAAATGCTTATCCTTTGAGAGCTGCACAAATCTACTGCTGCATTCCCAGCCGTGGCGGGGAACAAGCCATGAGGATGACGGATAGGAATGAGGGAATAGCTCGTTCTGGATCGGCCCGAGGCGGGTCCCTCAACCCGTTTCCTGAAATCAGCTCTATCGGAATCAGCTGGTAAGGAATAGCTACAGTCTTTAATAATCCTGGCATAAACGGAGACTCAGGCCCATACTGGCTAATGGCCTACTTAAACTCCTTCAGCAGTTTGAAGGGAAGAGGTTCAAAAGCAACCCTGCTTGCCTTGCTGATCTGAGGGTGTACAGCAACTGGGAATTGCCCTGCCACCAAATCTCCCTCTTTTCTCACTTCAATTCTGGCCTGGGTGAAACCAGTTACCGTAGCTCTAGGAATATAAACGCCAACAGAAGCAGAGGTAGCAATATTGGGAGGCCCCGGCCATCCCTCGACAAGATACTGATGGGGAGGCTAACGGGCACAACTCTTCCTCATCTGAGTTTTCACCTTTTTGTTCTATAATTTCGTTACATACTTTATCACCTCCTCCTCTCCTGGATCTTCTCCTGAATTGTCTTCCTCCTCCTTCAGTCTGAAACAGCTCCAGGGCAAAACACACCAAAGCCCAAACAACCACCCCAAATAAGCCCAGTGTTTGCTTAATCTTTATCCCAATATGACCGAGCTCCCCCTGCTGCCATCCTGGGAGATTTTTTCAAATGTTCTCGGGCTAAACCCAAGCTCCCCGACTTACCCTGGGAGATTTTTTTCTCTAACGTTCTTGGCCTTAGCCCAGGTACTCCCTAACACACCTGCGAGTCTCCCCGGGGTCCTCGGGGCTCCCCCCAACTCACCTGGGGAATTTTTTCAAACGTTCCCAAAGGAATCCCAAGATTCCTTCCAAGCTACCCAATTTGCCCTGGGGAATCCTTCCAAAGGTACTCAAGATATCTTCAACTTAGCCTCCCCTTTCTCTGTTACTCCGGCAACTCTTCATCCTGGGTTTGAGGCCCCACACTGGGCACTACTTACCGAGAACCAGAGCTTGGTTGCGAGACGCCTAGCCAAGTGGGGCTGACAGCTCTCCAGACTGAAGGCTGCGAGCAGAGATTCATCCACATAGTTAGTTGCTCTTTGACAGGTGAGTCTTATTAATACACAGGTGTTCTACATATACACATAGCTCAGGAATATCCCAGGTAGGCAGCTGTTACCCACCTACCACTAATTACAAACTAAAAGTAACTTCCACAGGGAACCATGGGGGCGGGTAAACTTAATGTTTCTCAACACCCTTTACTATTTTTTTTTCTGTCAACTTTTAAGTTCTGGGGTACATGTGCAGGATGTGCAGGTTTGTTACATAAGTAAATATGTGCCAAGGTAGTTTGGCTGCACAGATCAACACATCACCTAGGTATTAAGTCCAGTATCTATTAGCTATTCTTCCTGATGCTCTCCCTACCCCACTACCATCCCCCGACAGGACTCCCAGTGGACGCTGTTTCCCTAATGTGTTCATGTGTTATCATTGTTCAGCTCCCACTTATAAGTGAGAACATCCAGTGAGTGGTTTTCTGTACCTGGATTGGTTTGCTGAGGATAATGGCTTCCAGCTCCATCCATGTCTTACGAAGGACATGATATTCCCTTTTATGCCTGTATAGTATTCCATTTGGTATATATATATATATCACATTTTCTTTATTCAATCTATCATTGATAAGGATTCGATGTCTTTGATGTTGCAAGCAGTGCTGTAATGAACATATGCATGCATATATCTTTATAACAGAATAATTTATATTTCTCTGGGTATATACCCAGTAATGGGATTGCTGGGTTGAATGGTAATTCTATTTTTAGCTTTTTGATGAATCACCACACTGCTTTCCATCATGATTGAACAAATTTACAGTCTCATCAACAGTGTATAAGCATTCTCTTTTCTCTGTAACCTCACCAGAATCTGGTACTTTTGGACTTTTTAATAATAGTTATTCTGACCGGTATGAGACTGTATCTCATTGTGGTTTTGATTAGCATTTCTCTAACGATCAGTGATTTTGAGCTTTCTTTTCGTACATTTGTTGGCCGCACACATATCTTCTTTTGAGAAGTGTCTGTACGTGTCCCTTACCCACTTTTTAATGGAGAACCTCTTAGTATTATTTTTCTCATGGTCAGATTTGTTAATGTATGAGCTCCATTTTTTAAGAAGACATCACTTCTTGCATTTTTTATGCTCTTGTCTCATCTGTCCTGTTTGGTCATCATACTTGCTATAATGACCATGGAGGTTCTCTTTGCCTTGACCCTCTACTTGTTTAATCTGACTTTCATCTGCTTTACAGACATTTGTTTATTTTAGTCTCTCTTTTATATACAAGAATTGTATTAACTCTTTGGTAATTCTTGGGTATGGATTAATTTTATTTTATATTTGACTATGAAAATGCTTTAATAGGTAAAAGCACGTACTATGAAACACTTTAAAATGCAACAGCATGTGATGTGAAGGCACGAAGGACAGAAAGTGCACACACAGTGAGAACTGGCCGTCATAGAACACACCGTTAGTAAATCAACGGTTCACATCACTTCCACTCTTTACCCAGCAGCAGAAGGCGTATTAACACTCCTGCTATTCTATGGATTCATTTTAAAGTGGGCACTAATGAGCTTATTAGAAGCTCTACTCGCTGATGATGGAGGTTTTCAACTAGTTAGCTTCAATATAGTGAAAATGAACTCAATGATGTTTTAGGATTGGGGATTTGTTATGTATCTGAAGGCCTGTTCTCTGAGAATGTTCAGGGTCTGTAGCAAATGATTCACCAGTCCCTTGCTTTTGTTCTCCAGGCCTGACCCCCAGTGCCCGGGGAAGGGAGAGAGGAGTGTGTGTTTATGTGCTAAGTGCCACTGTTGAGAACTGAGACTTCCCGTTAGCATCTCTCTTCAGTGTAGCACTTTATTCCCACCCTCCACGGTGTCTGCGTCCTTGACTCTAAGGCCTCTCCAGGAATCTTCTCCAGATCAATCTGCCAGTCGTTTTCTCTACGGGTTAGGGAAGGAGACTTGGCAAACTACCTGTTCTCAAGACAGACTTTCAAAGACACTCCCAACTTTTAACCCCACACTTCAGCCCTCCACATACTTCTTTTTCTATACTGACACTTCCTACTCTAGAGTCCTCCTGGAGTTTTGTGGGCACTAAGACTTTTACTTATTCTACTTTATAAATCATTTGCCATTCTTCTGTTCATTTTTTTTTTTTTTGAGACGGAGTTTCACTCTTGTTACCCAGGCTGGAGTGCAATGGCGCGATCTCGGCTCACCGCAACCTCCGCCTCCTGTGTTCAGGCAATTCTCCTGCCTCAGCCTCCCAAGTAGCTGGGATTACAGGCACGCGCCACCGTGCCCAGCTAATTTTTTGTATCTTTAGTAGAGACGGGGTTTCACCATGTTGACCAGGTTGGTCTCGATCTTATGACCTCGTGATCCACCCGCCTCGGCCTCCCAAAGTGCTGGGATTACAGGCGTGAGCCACCATTTTTTATCCCCAAAGAAGTTTAAAAAATCTTGCATCTGTTCTTGTCTTCCTCTCTATTCTCTTATCTTTTCAGGTTTATACTTTAAAACATTTGTTTACTAACATTTTAGGAAGTTTTAGAAAGGAGAAGAAAAAATCTCATGCTTTGAAACCACCATTTTCAACAGATTTTTCAATACTCATTCTTAAAGTGATATTTGTTTTTTTAAAAAATTGTTTAGCAGTACTTACTAAAAACAATAATTGTGCTTGGTTATGTATGAAATCTCATCATCTGGTATTACCATATGATGTCTTATTTATAGCATCTAAGAACTGAGGAGATTGGCTGGGCCCAGTGGCTCACCCCTATAATCCCAGTGCTTTGGGAGGCCAAGGCGGGTGGATCACGAGGTCAACAGATGAAGATCATCCTGGTCAACATGGTGAAACCCTGTCTCTACTAAAAATACAAAAATTAGCTGGGCATGGTGGCGTGCGCCTGTAGTCCCAGCTACTCAGGAGGCTGAGGCAGGAGGATTGCTTGAACCCAGGAGGCGGAGGTTGCGGTGAGCCAAGATTGTGCCATTGCACTCTAGTCTGGGTAACAACAGTGAAACTCCGTATCAAAAAAAAAAAAAAAAAGAACTGAGGCGATCTCATCCAAATTGCCATTAGTGCAGGAGTCTCTGCTATGTCTTCCTTTCACAGTCAACCTTTAGCCTCTGCTAGTACAGCTCCAGTGCAAGAGAGCTCGGTAGTTTGACAGGGAGAGTTTTGAAAAATGTTTTTTTTTTTAACAAAAAACCAAATTCTTCTTTTTCAAACAACCTATGGAGAAATTCAATATTTAAAAACATCAACTGTGGGAGGATAGTGTAAGGACCAGATGCCAGCCTGCTCAGTCTCTATAATATCTCCTTCTGCTTCCCCTGAGCCATATTTATGGAAGACCAGGAACACAGTTGTAAACTATTGCCTCTTAGAGCTGAGAATTACTCTGTTGATCTGCACAGTTATCAGAGCTTTATATTGCTCCAGCAGCTAATGAATAAGGCTGCCACTATGTATTCATTTTAGTTTCAATACCTTGAAAGAAAGGTTATTTTGGAATTAGGGTTACTTTTCCAACAACCTTCCTTATAATTACTCATACATTCCTGAGTGTTAGAGGTCAGAAACACTGCTGTAACAGAGAGATCTGAGTTTCAGATCTCTGGCATAGGAATTCACTGCTCATGAGTGCTTATAACAACAAAATCTTGACATCATGTAATGTCTTGCTGAAAATTCTAAAGATCAATAAAATGGACCAATTGACCTAAAGTGGAGGGGAGAGACAGAGACTGAGAGAGAGAACTTGAATTACTAAACTAAAATCAGAAATGAAAGTAGGACATTACTGACCTTATAGAAAGAAAAAGGATTGTAAAAGAGCACTATAAGCATTTGTACACTAATAAACTGGATAACCTAGATAAAATTGAAAAATTCCTAAAACACACAAAGTACCAAAACTGACACAAGAGGAAACAGAAAAATCTTAAAGAGGTGTATAACTAGTAAAGAGCTTAAATCTGTAATAAAATCTCCTAACAAAAGAGGGCCCAAGACCAGGTAACTTTATTGGTGAATACAGTATATTAAACATTTAAATAAGGGTTAACACTGATTCTTCTCGTTTCTTCAATAAATAGAAGAAAAAGGAACACTTCCTAACTCAATATATGAGACCAGCATTATTCTGATACCAAAGCCAGGCAAAGAAATCACAAGGAAAGAAAACTATAGACCAATATTCCTTTTGAATATAGATGCAAAAATCCTCAACAAAATACCAGCAAACTAAATCCGGTAATATATTAAAAAGATTAGACAAGATTGGTTCCACATATGAAAATCAATCAAACATTAATAGAATGAAGAGAAATCTATTGATCTCAATTGATGGAGTAAAAACATTTGACAAAAATCTTACACTCTGTCATGACAAAAACTCTCAAAAAACCAGGAGTGAAAAGGAACCCTCAACACAAGAAAACTAATTTATTTAAAAACTCCAATCTGATAGCATACTAATTTTTGGAAGACTGGAAGCTTCCCTCTATTAGCACAACAAGGCAAGAATGCCCACTTTCACCACTACTATTCACCATTATACTGGAAATTCTACCCAGGACAATTAGTCAGGGAAAATAAAAATACATAAAAAATATCTAAACTGGAGAGAAAGAAGTAAAATGATCTCTATTCACATATGATGTATATCCTAAACATACCACAACAAGACCCCAAACTCCTTAGGGCCAATAAACAAATTCAGCAAAGTTACAGGATACACAAATAACATGCCAATTGAGTTGTATTTTTATACACCAGCAATGAACGATCTTAAAAGGAAATTGAGGGACCAATTACATTTACAGTAGTATCAAAAATTATCAAATACTTAGGATCAAATTCAAGCAAGGATTTGCAAGACCTATACACTGAAAACTACAAAATGGTACTAAAAGAAATTAAAGAAAGCATAAATAAATAAAAAGGCATTCTCTCTTCATGAATTAAAGACTTAATATTGTCAAGATGGTAATATTCCTCGAGGAGATCTACATATTCAATACAATCCCTGTCAAAATCCCAATGACCTTTTCTGCAGAAATGGGAAATCCTCAAATGCATGTGGAGTAGCAAGAGATTTCAAATAGTTAATACTGAAAAAGAAGGACGGGAGAAGGTCTTCATGGCTCGCTAGAGGCACCTGACACTTGTCCTCCACTAAGAAGAACCAAAGCAGCAAGTAGGTAATCACACTTCAAATAGAGAATCTAAGAGGGATCACTGAAACTTAGGAAGGAAGTAATGGAAATAAGAAATGACAAAACAGAGAAATGAGGCAGCCAGCTTGACTGGAATAGGCAGGGATCCCAGAAAGGCTCCTTGTGCAGAAAAGTGTAAGTGAGAGATCCCCAGTGGGATCCCCAGCTACTTGGGTCTCACCAGACAGGCTGTCTCCAGGACAAAGGGAATGGAAGGGTACACTCTCCAGAGCCTGAAAGCTGCCTGCCTGGGGTAGCTACCACTAACAGAAACTCTCTCCTCAACAGCAGGGCCTCAGCACACTTACATGCTTCTGAGAATAGGCTCTCCCAGCCAGTGCTGCCACTGCTGCTGCCACTTGAGCATGCCACCTGGGGTCATGGGGAGTCCTCTGATCCACCCACTACAGCCTACACCTGTGCAGGCCTAAGGACAGGCAGGTTCTACCTGGTGCTGTCCCTCCTAGTTTCTTATACTCAAACTATCAAAAGTTAAAGAGAAAGAGAAAGAGAACGAGAAAGAGAAAGAGAAACAGCAAGATAAAAGTGCCAAGTCACATATAATGGAACCCCCATCAGACTAACAGTGAATTTCTCAGCAGAACCTTACAGGCCAGATGAGACTGGAATGATACATTAAAAGGAGGAGAGGGGGACAAAAAAAAAACTCCTGCCAATTAAGAATATTATACCAAGCAGTTATCTTTTATAAATAAAGAAAAATAAAGTTTTCTGAGACACAAAAAATGCTGAGAAAATTTATTACCAGTAGATCAGCTCAACAAGAAATGTTTAAGGCAGTTTTACACCTGGAAGTAAAAGAATGATTTTTACCATCATGAAAACACATGAAGTATAAAACTCACTGGTAGAACATACACACAAATAAGGCAGAGAACTCAAAGGTTATCACTATGGGAAACCACCAAACCAGGATAATAAACAACACAAGAGAAACATAGGAACAAAGGAGATACAAAAGAACCAGAAAACAATTTTTAAAATGACAGAAATAAGTCCACATATATGAATTGTAATCTTGAATGTAAATGGATTAAATACTTAAAAGATATAGACTGAATTTTTAAAAAAGAAATCTATGCTGCCTCTAAAAAAACTCACTTCACCTATACAGCTACAGAATGAATGAATAGAAAATGATGTTCCAGGAACATGGAAACCAAAAGTGAGTGGGAATAACTATTCTTATGTCAATAAAGCAGACTTCAAGCCAAAAATAGTAAAAAGAGACAAAGATGTCATTATATAATGATAAAGGGGTCAATTCAGCAAGAGCATGTAACAATTCTAAATATATATGCACCTAATACCAGAACACCCAGATATATAAGGTAAATATTATTAGACCTAAAGAGAGAAATCAACTGCAATATGATAGGAGTTGGGGACTTCAACACCCCACTCACAGACTTGGACAGATTATTTACACAAAACAATCAACCAACAAACACTGAGTCTAAACTATATCACAGACCAAATAGACTTAACAGATATTTACAGAACATTTTATTCAACAACTACAGAAAGCACAGTTTTCTCATCAGCACATGGGATCTTCTCTGAAATAGATCATGTGTTAGGTCACAAAACAAGTCTGAAAAATTTTAAAAGTCAAATCATATTAATTAACTTCTGAAACCACAATGGGATTAAACTAGAAATCAATAATGAGGAAATTTGCAAAGGTTTGAATATATGAAAATGAATCATTTTTTCATATGTTTGTTGGCCTCTTGTATGTCTTCTTTTGTAAAGTGTCTGTTCATTTCCTTTGCCCATTTTTGGATGGGCTTGTTTGCTTTTTTCTTGTAGATCTGTTTGAGTTCTTTGTAAATTCTGGATATCAGCCCTTTGTCAGATGGGTAAACTGCAAAAAGTTTTTCCCATTCTGTTGGTTGCCAATTCACTCTAATGACTGTTTCTTTTGCTGGGCAGAAGCTGTGGAGTTTGATTAGGTCCTATTTGTCTATTTTGGCTTTTGTTGCCAATGCTTTTGGTGTTTTGGTCATGAAGTCCTTGCCTACTCCTATGTCCTGAATGGTTTTGCCTAGACATGAGGCCAATAAACATATGAAAAAATGCTCATCATCACTGGTCATCAGAGAAATGCAAATCAAAACCACATTGAGATAACATCTCA
>CM052662.1:91569715-91580586 GCA_028533165.1 Leontopithecus rosalia
GAATGTTCATTGCAGCACTGTTTACAATAGCAAAGACCTGGAACCAACCCAAATGCCCATCGATGATAGACTGGACTGGGAAAATGTGGCACATATGCACCATGGAATATTATGCAGCAATCAAAAATGATGAGTTCATGTCCTTTGTAGGGACATGGATGAACCTGGAGAACATCATTCTCAGCAAACTGACAAAAGAACAGAAAATGAAATACCTCATGTTCTCACTCATAGGCGGGTGATGAACAATGAGAACACATGGACACAGGGAGAAGAGCACCACACACTGGGGTCCATTGGGGGGAATAGGGGAGGGATAGTGGGGGGGGAGTTGGGGAGAGATAGCATGGGGAGAAATACCAGATATGGGTGAAGGGGAGAAAGGCAGCAAATCACACTGCCACGTGTGTACCTATGCAACTATCTTGCATGTTCTTCACATGTACCCCAAAACCTAAAATGCAATTAAAAAAAAGAGAGAGAGAGAGAAAAAGAAAATATATGCACTGTCTAGATATACTCTCATATGAAATACATTCAAATCCTATTTGTATATGTTTGTAGAAAATATGCATTCCCTGTTTGTACCTCACTATAAAAAATATAAAAACTCTCAAAATACTGTTATAAAAATATACAGTGTCCTTTTGTACTCTGTTAGAAAATACATACACTGTCTAGATGTACTCTCTAATAAAATATATTCAAATTCTATTTGTACTCGCTTATAAAAAATATGCATTCCCTGTTTGTACCCCACTATACAAAATAAAAAACTCTCAATGTACTTTTTTTTTCTGTTAAAAAATAAAAAAAGAAAGAAAATGAAACAACATGCTCCTGAGTGGCCATTGCTTCGATGAAGGTACTAAGAAGAAAATTAAAAAATTCTTTAAACAAATGAAAATGAAAACATGACCTGCCAAAACTTCTGAGAGACAGCAAAAGCAGTACTAAGAGAGAAGTTTATAGCAATAAATGGCTACATTCACAAAGTAAAAAGACTTCAAATAAACAATGTAACAATGAACCTCAAGGAACAAAAAAAGCAAGAACAAACCAAACCCAAAATTTGTAGAAGGAAAGAAATAATAAAGATCAAAGCATAATTAAATACTGACTAAAAAAAATAAAAGATTAATGAAGTGAAAAGTTGGTGTTTTGAAAGATAAACAAAATTAACAAGTCTTTAGCTAGACTAAATAAGAGAGAAAAATAGAAAACGTCAACAGCCAATGACGAATAATGAGACCGAAATTGTAGCAAAAACTCTTTCATTTTAAAAAAAAAACAACAACAAAAAAAACCAGGCCTTGATGGCTTCAATGCTGAATTCTGTCAGACTTATGAAGAAGAATGAACTCCAATTCTTATCAAACTATTCCAAAAAATTGAAGGCAAGGAAATCCTTTGTAACATATTTTATGAGAACAGCATTACCCTGATTGCAAAGTCACACAAAGATGTAACACAAAAAAAGAAAGATATACTGGTGAATATCACTGCTGAGCATAGATGCAAAAATCCTCAACAAAATACTCCCAAACTGGATTCAACAGCACATTAAAAAGGTTAGCAACCATAATCAAGTAAGATTCATCCCAGGGAAGCAGGGACAGTTCAATGTACACAAATCAATAAATGTGATACATCATATTAACAGAACCAAGAAAAAAACATGACTATTTCAATAGATGTTGAGAAGGCATTTGATAAAATCTGACATCCCTTTATGATAAACACCCTCATCAATATAGGTATAGAAGAAACGTATCTCAAAATAATAATAGCTATATAGACAAAACCGCAGCTAACATTGTATTGAATGGGGATAAATTGAAGGCTTTTTCTCTAGTGACTGAAATAAAAGAGGAATGCCCACTTTCAACACTTTTATTCACCATAACACTGGAACTCCTGTAGAGAGCAATTAGGAAAGAAAAAGAAATAGCATAGAGATAGGAAAGGAAGTAGTCCAACTAACTTTGCTTGCAGACAACATGATCTTATACCTAGAAAAAACTGTTGGAACTGATAAATTCAGTAAAGTTGCAGGATACAAAATCAACATGGAAAAATCAGTAGTGTTTACATATTCCAGTAGTGAACAATCTGAAAAAGAAATGAAGAAAGCAATTCAGTTTATAAGAGCTACAAAAAATTTAAAATATGCTGCAATTAATATAATCAAAGAAGCGAAAATTCTTTATAAGGGAAACTATAAAACTCTGATAAAAGAGATTGAAAAGGACACACGCAAAAATACAAAAAGATTTTATGTTCATGGATTGGAAGAATCAAAATGTCCAGACCACTCAAAGCAGTTAAAAAATTCAATGCAATCCCTATCAAAATACCAATGGCACTCTTCATATCAATAGAAAAAAACCTATAATTTATATAACACCGCAAAAGATCCTGAATAGCCAAAGCAACATTGAACAAAAGGAACAAAGCAGGAGCCATCACACTATCTGACTTCAAAATTTACTACAGAGCTATAGTAACCAGAACAGCATGGTGCTGGCATAGAAGCAGACGCATAGACCAATGGAGCAGAACAGAGAATGCGGAAACAAATCTACATATGTACAGTGAACTCATTTTCCAGAAAGGTGCCAAGAACATACATTGAAGAAAATATAGGCTTTTCGATAAATGGTGCTGGAAACCTAGATATCCATGTATAGAAGAATTAAACTAAATCCCTATTTCTCACCATATACAAAAATCAAATAGAAATGGATTTAATACTTTAAGATCTTAAAAGATAAAGCTACTAAAAGAAAACATTGGGGAAACTCTCCAGGACATTGGACTGGGCAGTGATTTCTTGAGTAATACTTCATGAGCACAGGCAACCAAAGCAAAAATGGACAAATGGTATCATGTCTAGTTAAAAAGCTTCTGCACAGCAAAAGAAACAATTAACAAAGTGAAAAGACACCTAACAGAATGGGAGAAAATATCAGCAAACTCTTCATCTAACAAAGGATTAATAACTACAATACATAAGGAGTTCAAACAATTCTACAGGAAATATTTAATATTTCAATTCAAAAATGGGCAAAAGATCTGAATAAAGGTTTTTCAAAAGAAGACATACCCATGGCAAACAGGTATGTGAAAAGGTGCTCAACATCATTGATTATCAGACAAATGTAAATAAAAACTACACTGAGGTATTATCTCACCCCAGTCAAAATGGCTTTTATCCAAAAGAAAGGCAAATGCTGGCAAAGATGTGGAGAAAATAGAATCCTTATACATTGTCGGTGGAAATGTCAATTTGCACATATGGAGAATGATTTAGAGAATCTTCAGAAAACTAAAAATAGAGCTACCATACGATCAGTCCTTCCACTGCCAGGTATATACCCCCAAAAAGGGAAGTCAGTATCTCAAAGAGATGTTCCCATGTTAATTGCAGCACTACCCACAATAGTCAAGATTTGGAAGCAACCTAAGCATCTGTCAACAGATAAATGAATAAAGAAAATATGGAATGTATAAACAATGGAGTACTATTCATTCAGCCACCAAAAGTGAGATCCATTTGCAACAACATGGATGGAACTGGAGGTCATTATAAGTGAAATAAGACAGGCACAAAAAAGAGAAACTTTTCATGTTCTCACTTATTTGTTGGAGCTAAAAATTAAAATAGCTGAACTCAAGATGATAGAGTAGAATAATGGCTACGTACCACAGGCTGGCAAGGGTAGTGTGGGGTGGTGGAAGGGAAGTGAGGATGGTTAATAGGTACAAAAATACAGTTAGAAAGAAGTAATAGGATGTAGTAATAGATAGCACAAAAGGCTGACTGTTGTCACCTGTTGTGATTTAAAGATAACAACAAGAGTACAATTAGATTGTTTGTAACACACAAAATAATTCTTGAGATGACGGATACCTCACTTACCCCGATGTGATGATTACACATTGTATGTCTATATCAAAGTATCCCGTATATCCCATAAATATATATACCTCCTAGGTACTCACAAAAATTAAAAATTAAAAACATGATAACGAAGACAAATTTTACATGCATATTTTACCTCAATAAAAACCCCCAATTTAAAAAACAGTAGAAAGATTTCAAATAAGCAACCTAATAATGTACCTCAAGGAACTAGAAAAGCAATAATAAGCCAAAGCCAAAATCATGAGAAGACAGGAAATAATAAAGATCAAAGCAAACTGAATTAAATGGAGACTAAAAAAATATAAACGATGAATGAAATGAAAAGAGAGAGGCCGGGCGCGGTGGCTCACGCCTGTAATACCAGCACTTTGGGAGGCTGAGGCGGGTGGATCGCGAGGTCGAGAGATCGAGACCAACCTGGTCAACGTGGTGAAACCCTGTCTCTACTAAAAATACAAAAAATTAGCTGGGCACGGTGGCGCTGCCTGTAATCCCAACTACTCGGGAGGCTGAGGCAGGAGAATTGCCTGAACCCAGGAGGTGGAGGTTGCAGTGAGCCGAGATCGCACCATTGCACTCCAGCCTGGGTAACAAGAGCGAAACTCCATCTCAAAAAAAAAAAGAAAGAAAAGAGAGAAATAAAACTGATAAACTGCTAGTTATATTAACCATGAAAAAAGAGAAGACCCAAATAAACAAAAATAGAGCAGAAAAGGAGATGTTAAAACTGATACCACAGAAATACAAATATCATCAAAGACTATTATGAACAACTATATGCTGACAAATTTGGTCACCTAGCCGAGACAAAGGAATTCCTGAACACATACGACCTACCAAGATTGGATCAGAAAGAAACATAAACCTGAAGTGACCAATAGTGAGTGATGAGATTGAATCAATAAAAAAAATTTCATAGAAAAGCCCAGGACTAGATGGTTTCACTGCTGGACGTTACCAAATGTATGAGGAATAATGAACACCAATTATCATCAAACTATTTCAAACCATTGAAGGTGAAGGAATTCTTCTTCACTCATTTTATGATGCCAGAATTGCCCTAATTGCAAAACTATACAAGGACAAACCAAAGAGAAAACTATAGGCCAATATCACTGATAAACATGGACACAAAAATTCTCAACTAAATACTGGCAAACTCAATCCAGCAATACAAAGACAATACATTATAATCAAGTGGGATTTATCTAGTGGGATTTATCCCTGGAATGCATGAATGGTTCAATATATGCAAATCAGTAACTATAATACATCACCTCAACAGAATGAAGGACTAAAACTTCATGACCATTTCAATAGATGCAGAAAAATCGTTTGATACAATTCAGCATCTCTCCATGATAAAAATTCAACAAAGTAGGAAAAAAAAGAACATACCTCAATATAATAAATGCCATAGATGACAAACCTCTAGTTAATATCATATTGAATGGTGAAAAGCTGAAAGCCTTTTCTCAAAGGATTGAAATAAGATAAGAATGCCCATTTTCACCACTCTTATTCAGTCTAGTATTAGAAGTGCTAGCCAGAGCAGTCAGACAACAGAGGGACATAAAAGGTACCCAAATCGGTAAAGAAAAATTCAAATTGTCCCTCTTTGCAGAGGACAGATGTTATCTAGAAAAACCTGAAGACTCCACCAAAAACCTTAGATCTGATAAATCAGTAGAGTTGCAAGATGCAAAATAAACATACAAAAAATCAGTAGCATTTCTACATGCCAATAACAAACTAGCTAAAATGGAAACCAGTAAAGCAATCTCATTTACAATCTGTACACACCCAAAAAAACCTTAAGGATAAATTTAACCCTGGAGGTAAAAGACCTTTATAAGAAAAAGTACTGATGAAAGAAATTGAAGAGGGAACAAATAAAAAGACATTGTATACCAATGGACTGAAATATTTAATATTGTTAAAATGATCATATTACCCCCAAAAAATCTACAGATTCAATGCAATCTCTCTCAATACCAATGACATTTTTTCACAGAAATAGAAACAATCCTAAAATTCTATGGACCGAAAAAGAGTCAAGGCAATCCTGCGTAAAAATAACCGAGCTGATGGTATCGCTCTCACTCTACCTTAGTTGAAAATCTATTACAAGGCTATAGTAACCAAACAGCATGTTATTAGGATGAAAACAGACACATAGACCAATGAGAACAGAACAAGGAACACATGCATGTATTTACAGCCAACTGACAAAGGTGTCAAGAACACACACTGGGGAAAAGACTTTCATCAGTGGTGCTGGGAAAACTGGATATTCAAGGACAGAGGAATATACATGTATTAGGTTCTTATCTCATATACTAGGTTCCTATCTCTTACCATATAAAAAAGCCAACTCAAAACAGATTGAAATTAAAGCTCCACATAAGACCTGAAACTATAAAATTACTAGAAGAAAACATAGAGCAAACACTCCAGGACACTGGTCTAGGCAAAGTTTTATGGCTAAGACCTCAAAAGCACAAGTAACAAAAACAAAAGTAGAAAAATGGGACTACATTAGACTAAAAAGCTTCTGCATAGCAAAGGAAAGAATCAACAGAATGAAGACAACCTATGGAATGGAGAAAATATCTGCAGAGTATCCATTTGACAAGGGACTAATATTCAGAATATACAAGGAACTCAGACAGCAGCACAAAACCAAATAATCCCATTAGATGGTGGATAAAGAATCTGTTTTATATCGGAAAACAAGACATACAAATGGCCAAGAGGCATATAAAAAATGTTCAACAACACTAATCATTGGGGAAATGCCGATCGAAATCACAGTGACATATTATTATCTTACCCTAGTTAGAATGGCTATTATCAAAAAGACAAAAAAAAAAAATCAGATGTTGGTGAAGATGTGGAGAAAGCAAAACTCTTTTTTTTTTTTTTTGAGATGGAGTCTCGTTCTGTTACCCAGGCTGAAGTGCAGTGATGCACTCTGCTCACTGCAACCTCCATCTCCCAGGTTCAAGCAATTCTCCTGCTTCAGCCTCCCAAGTAGCTGGGATAACAGGTGACCACCACTATACCTAGCTAATTTTTGTATTTTTCATAGAGACAGGGTTTCTCCATGTTGGTCAGGCTGGTCTCAAACTCGGCCTCCCAAAGTGCTAGGATTACAGGCGTGAGCCACCACTCCCGGCCAATAATGCTAATTTTTACATTGGAAAATAGAAACTATTGGCAAGGATGTGGAGAAACTGGAAACCTCATTTATTGCTGGTGGGAATGGACAATGATGAACCCACTAAGAACCACAGTTTCAATAAATTAAATATGAAATTACAACATGGTATATAGCAATTTCATCATATATCAAAATAATTGCAAATAGATGTGCAAAGACTTGCACGCTAATGTTCACAGCTGCACTATTTACAACAGCCAAAGTCAGAAACAACCCCCAAATCCATCAGTTGATACATGTATAAACAAAATGTGATATATTCATACAACTGAATATTATTCAAACATGAAATGAAATACTGATACTATGACATGGATGAACCTTTAAAACAATACCACGTGAAAGAAAGCAGACAAAAAGGACATGTGGTATATGATTTCACTTGTGTGAAATACCCAAAATAGGCCAATCCACAGTGATAGAGAGCAGATTCCTGTTTACGAAGGGCTGGGTTAGGAGGAATCGGGAGTGACTGTCAAATCGGTACAAGTTTTCTTTCCAGGGTGATGAAAATCTAGAACTCAGAAGTGGTGATGGCTGCACAGCATTGTGAATGTAATGAAATGTCAGTGAGTTGTACAATTTAAAATGAGTAAAATAGTGAAGTTTCTGTTACATGTATTTTCTGTAATAAAGAATACACCTTAGTTATTTGTAACATCTAGGGTGGAGGCCGGGTGCGGTGGCTCATGCCTGTAATCCCAGCACTTTGGGAGGCCGAGGCGGGTGGATCACGAGGTCAAGAGATCGAGACCATCCTGGTCAGCATGGTGGAACCCCTTCTCTACTAAGAATACAAAAGAGTAGCTGGGCATGGTGGCGCGTGCCTGTAATCCCAGCTACTTGGGAGGCTGAGGCAGGAGAATTGCCTGAATCCAGGAGGCGGAGGTTGCGGTGAGCCGAGATCGCGCCATTGCACTCCAGCCTGGGTAACAAGAGCGAAACTCCGTCTCAAAAAAAAAAAATCTAAGGTGGAAAAAGAATCATTATTTTTTCAGAGACAGGGTCTCACTCTGTTGCTCAAGCAAGCCTGCAGTGATGTGATGATAGCTCACTGCAGCCTTAAACTTCTGGGCTCAGGTGATCCTCCTGCCTCAGCCTCCTGAGTAGCTGAGCCTACAGGCATGCACCTAGTTAATTTTTTTATTGGAAAAAGAATCTTTACGAACACTTACAAGTGACAGACAATGAACTTTCTTTTTAACTTTAATTTGAAAAATTAAACTTTTTATTTTGAGATGATTGTAGAGTCACAGGTAATTATAAGAAGTAATACAGAGATTCTACATGCCCTTCACTCAGTTTTCTCCAATGCTAACATTCTGCAAAACTTTAGAACCATAATACAAGCAAGATATTGACATCGACACAGTTAAAATAGAAAACATTTCTGTTAGAGTAGGCAGATAGCAGGAGGGGGAGCCTGTGCGAATGGGAGATCTGGGAAGCCTCACCCACTCAGGAGTCACTGCAAACCTGCACACTAATAACATCTCTAATGCTGGAGTGGGTGGGCAATTAGTCAAATGTGAGTAGAAAGGAGAGATACCTGTGCAGAAAGAAACGCCCCTTGAGACACCAGTAATTGCTCATTCTGCTGTTAAGCTGTCAGAATGTAGCCAGCTACATGCTAATAAGAAGAAAAAAGCACAAAGGGGAAATTCCTAAGAGATATGCAGATCCAGTAAGAGCAGATTTAACCTCACTACAACCTTCCTGGGGTGGCAGTCACGAGCAAAGCACCATTAGGTAGGATTTGTATCGATTATCAGGCCTGCACCCTGTACATCCACTGACTATACGGGGGAATCCCACAAACCCGGGGCAGGATCTCAGCATTGAGGGGTGGGGGAAGGTGGAGACTTAATACGGAAGTGGAAAACTGGATCAAGACAAAAGTGGAACTTGAGACAGATGAGGAACTTAAGAGTCTAACATAATAAAAACCAGAATGCAGAAGTCTCAGGGCTGGTGACTCAATTCTCTTTTCTCAGCCTGCTCTGCCTCATCTTTCAGGTGTACTCCCTCTTTAAATATTCTGTTACTACTTAAACTTGGCTGCCAGTGCCGCTGTTTCCAGCCAGACCAGCCCACTGTTTCCTTGGAGTGTACTTTACTTACCTTCAGTAAACTCTGCTCTCTTTGTTAAACTGTCTTTTGGCTGAATTCTTTCTCTGAAGTAAAAGAACCGAGTAGCCCCACACTTCCTGGTAACATTTCCATCAGGTAATCTCCCAAGTAGAAACAGTTTTCTTTCTTTTTTTCTGACTGGTATGTCCTTTATTTCCTTTTCTTACTTTATTGCACTGGCTACAACCTTCAATACTTCATTGAAGAAGAGTTGTGAGACCTGACATTCTTGCCTTGTTTACTATTTAAGGGAAAAGCATTCAGTTTTTCACCATTAAGTACAATGTCATCTATAGGTTTTTACAGATGCTCTTTACCAAGTTGGGGATGTTCCCTTTCTATTCCTGTTTTTCTGAGTTTTCATTGTAAATTGGTGTTACGGACTGAGTTGTGTCCTCTTAAAATCCGTATGTGAAAGCTTGAATCCCAAACATAACCATTTGGGGGGATAAAGCTTTTAAGGAAGTAATTAAGATTAAATGAGGTTATAAAGGTGAAACTCTAATTCTGTAGGACTGGTCTTCCTATAAGAAAAGGCAGAGGCATTAGAGATCTCCCTCTCTCTGCATAAGCCAGGAAGAGAAACCTCACCAGAAACCAATCCTGGTTGCATCTTAATACTGAACTTCTGGTCTCTAGAACTGTGAGAAATAAATTTCTGTTGTTTAAACCACACAGCATGTGGTATTTTATGGTAGCCTGGGAAGAATAAGACAACGGGTGTTGAATTTTGTCAAATGACTTTTCTGTGTAATTGATAAATGCATTTTAGTGATTTGCAACATTTAAGAGAGAAAAAATAAAAATCATTAGGGAAACTGACAAATGACATAATACAATTTTTATCTTTTGTTTTCCATGTTGTTATCAAAGTTATGGTGTAGCAGCTTACGTAAATTCTGCTGGAAAATTTGAGTAAATAATACAGAAGAATGAACTTGTGTATATTTTGATGGCTCTGTAAGTTGTATATTATTTAAAATTATATGATGAAAAATAGTTTAGAATAAACTTTGGTGATATTCTCAAGGTCTCAGAAAGGATTAAACGCTTTATCTTTTGAAAAATATATGTTATCAGAAAATTTTAGAGCATCATAATGAACATACAAATGAACTATGCTCTATTAATGGAATGGTGTTGACTAACATGTTAGCACTAATCACAAGGCTGTTGACTACTTAAAAGGAGGATAATCATGACTGCAAAAAGAAATTTGGATAATTGGGTGGGAGATGTGGTGAGGATGTGGTAAAACCTGCCCTCTGCAACTGATGGGTATGAAAAATGGCATTGTTGTCATTAGAGAGATGCAAATCAAAACCACATTGAGATACCATCTCATGCCAGTTAGAATGGCGTTCATTAAAAAATCTGGAGACAACAGATGCTGGAGAGGATGTGGAGAAATAGGAACACTTTTATACTGCTGGTGGGAGTGTAAATTAGTTCAACCACTGTGGAGGACAGTGTGGCAATTCCTCAAGGACCTAGAAATAGAAATTCCATTTGACCCAGCAATCCCATTACTAGGTATATATCCAAAGGACTATAAATCATTCTACTATAAGGACACATGCACATGAATGA
>CM052662.1:91580686-91662124 GCA_028533165.1 Leontopithecus rosalia
TGAATCTGGAGAACATCATTCTCAGCAAATTGACACAAGAACAGAAAAGGAAACACCGTATATACTCACTCATAGGCGGGTGATGAACAATGGGAACACATGGACATAGGGAAGGGAGCACCACACACTGAGGTCTATTGGGGGAAATAGGGGAGGGACAGCGGGGGGGAGCAGGGGAGGGATGGCATGGGGAGAAATGTCAAATATGGGTGAGGGGGCAGAAGGCAGCAAAACACACTGCCACGTGTGTACCTATGCAACTATCTTGCATGTTCTGCACATGTACCCCAAAACCTAAAATGCAATAAAAATTTTAAAAAAATAATAAAATAAAAAAAATTAAAAATAAATAAATAAATAAAGAAAGAAAGAAAAATGGCATTGTTAGTTTGGAAGTGTGTTAGTTTGCTAGGGCTACTGTAATAAAGTACAACCAAGCGAAACGGCTTGAAGCATCAGAAATGTATTCTTTCACTGTTCTGGAGGCTAGAAATCCGAGATGAAGGTGTCGGCCAGCAGGGCTGGTTCATTCTGACAATTGTTAATATAGTTGTTAGTGCTGTTTTTAAAGCTCTCTCGGCTCAGTTTAGAGGTCCTGGCGGCTATAGGCCAGAAAGTTCCCCTTTTTGAGCACCTGAATGAGGGCACACCTCAATCACTTCCTTTATCTGGGGCTATTAAATCCACGGCTGTTATCTCCCCAGACAGTCTGTTTAATTGAGAGACATAATGGTTGCCTTTAACAACTTTTTAAAAGGGCCTCTCTAGCAAATAAACCCCTAAATGGGTCTATCTTGCCTCGGACTTCAATCTTCCTTAATTCAAGTCTCTTTAGCCAATTTATACCTCCTATCAATTTTAGAAAGGTTTTAAATCACCCTGTCCTATATTTAATGAGGCTATGTTTCATATCCTAGTATGTGATGACTCATTATATCTGAGACTGTTTAATAATGTCTCCCCTGCCTCTGTCTTTAGGGAGTTTTTATCCTGTCCACATAGGGCTGGAAGCCAGATGGAAGACATACTCTCCTGGGCCTATTAATCATAGATTGCCCCGAGGGCCAGGCACCTACCCATCAGATAGAGGACCCATTTATGTCTGACGTTCCACCACCCAGAAAAACCTTCCTGAATATTTGGGTCATAAGAGGTAATTAATTTGAGCTCTTTGTCTGATTCCCTTCAGGGAAGATCCTGGTTTCCAAGGTCATTCTCGTAGACAGTGTGTGTTGCCAAAAAGGGAGATAGAAAACTCTAGTTAGTAAATAAAAATCACATTTGGAGATAGTAATAAAGTTAACCATATCCTATAATTATAAAACTAGACAATCCTTCCTTGGTGATAAAACACGCTGAAAAAAATTAAAATCAGACAACAAAAGACCTTCAAGGGTAGCTGCACATCATTCTGTTGACCATTGGTCTTGTGAATACCCGTTTCCGTGCTTTTGGTGATCCAAAGACCCAACCCCTCTTCGGGTAAGCTATTGTTTTAACCAAATATGACAAACACTGGGGCCTAAATGCCACTGAGTTTGGCTAATGCAAACCCTGAAGCCCCAAAACCCCACAGCTTGCCCATCACCATCAAACTGAAAATGGAGGCAAAGGGCCCATAGAAACTGGCTAAATGGAAGAGGGTGGCTGCAGTCTGGAGCTCCAATCTCAGGCATGGATACTTTAATTAGCAAACAACCTGTCCTCTATTAAAAACATGCACACAAATCAGACCATATAATAGAAAATCTTTTTTTTTTTAACTTTTATTTTAGGTTAAGGAGTATGTGTGCAGGTTTATTATATATGAAAACTCATGCTATAGGGCTGGTTGTACAGATTATTTCATTATCCAGATACTAAGCTTAATATTCAATAGTTTTTTTTTTCTGCTCTTCTTCCTCCCACCCTTTGCCCTCAGGTAGGTCTCAGTGTCTGTTGTTCCTTTCTTTGTGTCCATGTGCTCTCATCATTTAGCTCCCACTTACAGGCAAGAACATGCAGTATTTGATTTTCCATTTCTGTGTTGGTTTGCTGAGGATAATGGCCTCTAGCTCCATTCATGTTCCTGTAAAGGGCATAATTTCATTCTTTTGTATGGCTGCATAGTATTCCATGGTGTATATGTACCACATTTTCTTTATCCAGTCTATCATTGATGGACATTTAGGCTGATTCCATGTCTTTGCTATAGTAAATAGAGCTACAATGAAAATACGTGTGCATGTGTTTTTATGATGAACATGTTATATTTACTTTATATTCCTTTGGGTATATACCCAGTAATGGGATTGCTGGGTTGAATGCTAACAATGTTTTTAGCTTTGTAGTGAATCTCCACACTGCTTTCCATAATGATTGAACTAATTTACAGTCCCACCAACAGTGTATAAACATTCCCTTTTCTCGGCAACCTCATCAGAATCTGTTACTTTTTGACTTTTTAATAGCCATTCTGAGGCTGGGCGCGGTGGCTCACGCCTGTAATCCCAGCACTTTGGGAGGCCGAGGCGGTTGGATCACGAGGTCAAGAGATCGAGACCATCCTGGTCAACACGGTGACACCCCATCTCTACTAAAAATACAAAAAAAAATTTAGCTGGGCATGGTGGCGCGTGCCTGTAATCCCAGCTACTCAGGAGGCTGAGGCAGGAGAATTGCCTGAACCCAGGAGGCGGAAGTTGCAGTGAGCCGAGATCGTGCCATTGCATTCCAGCCTGGGTAATAAGAGCAAAACTCTGTCTCAAAAAAAAAAAAAAAGCCATTCTGACTGGTGTGAGATGGTATCTCATTGTGGTTTTGATTTGCATTTCTCTAATGCAGTGGTATTGAGCTTTTTTTCCAATGCTTGTTTCCAGAATTTATGTCTTCTGTCTGTTCGTGTCCTCTGCCCACTTTTTAATGGGGTTGTTTTTTGCTTGTTGATTTAAGCTCATTATAGATGCTGAATATTAGACCTTCGTCAAATGCATAGTTTGAAAATATTTTCCTCCATTCAAAGTTTTTAAGTTTAATTAGATTCCATTGTCAATTTCTGCTTTTGTTGCAATTGCTGTTGGTGTGTTTGTCATGACATCTTTGCTGGTTCCTGTATCAAGAATGGTATTACCTAGGTTGTATTCCAAGGTTTTTTATAGTTTTGGTTTTTGTATTTAAGTCTTTATTACATCTTGAGTTGATTTTTGTATATGGTGTAAGGAAGAGATCCACCTTTAATCTCTTGCTCATGGCTAGCCCATTATCTCGGCACCATTTATCGAGTAGAGTCCATTTATAGAGTAGAGTCCTTTCCCCGTAGCTTTTTTTGAGCAGCTTCGTCAAAGATCAGATGGTTGTAGATGAGTGGTCTTATTTCTGGGTTCTCTATTCTGTTCCATTGGTCTATGTGTTTGTTTTTATACCAGTACCATGCTGCTTTCATTACTGTAGCCTTGTAGTATAGTTTGAAGTCAGATAGCATGATGTCTACTGTATTATTCTTCTTTCTTAGGACTGTCTTGTGTATTTCCGTTCTTTGTTTGTTCCATATGAATTTCAAAATAGTTTTTTTCTAGTTCAGTGAAGAATCTCTTTGGTAGTTTGATAGAAAGATAATTGAATCTATAAATTGCTTTGGACAGTAGAGCCATTATAATGATACTGATTCTTATCAATGATAATGGAATGTTTTTCCATTTGTTTTGTCATCTCCAGTTTTTTTTAGTGGTCCTTCAGAATTCTCATTGCAGAGATCTTTCACCTCCCTGGGTAGCTTCATTCCTAGGTATTTTATTCTTCTGAGACAATTGTGAATGGGATCATATTCCTGATTTGGTTCTTGGATTGGCTGTTGTTGCTGTATAGGAATACTAGTCATTTTTGTATCCTGAAATTTTTCTGAAGTTGTTTATCAGCTTAAGGGTCTTTTGGACTGAGATTATGGGGTTTTGTAAATATAGAATAATGTCATTTGCAAATAGGGCTAGATTAACTTCCTCTATTCTTATTTGGATGCCCTTTATTTCTTTCTCTTGACTGACTGCTTTGGCCAGGACTTCCAGTATTATGTTGAATAGGAGTGGTAAGAGAGGGCATCCTTATTTTATGCTGGTTTTCAAGGGGAATGCTTCCAGCTTTTGCCCATTCAGTATGATGTTGGCTGTGGCTTTGTCATGGATGGCTCTTATTGAGTATGTTCCTTCAATACCAAATTTCTTCAGGGTTTTTAACATAAAGCAATGTTGAATTTTATCAGAAACCTTTTCTGTATCTATTGAGATGATCATGTGGCTTTTGGAATTAGTTCCGTTCATGTAATGAATCATGTTTATTGTTTCGTGTATGTTAAACCCACTTTGCATTCTAGGGATAAGGCCTACTTGATCATGGTGGATTAGCTTTCTATTGTGCTGCTGTATTTGTTATGCTAGTATTTTGTAAGATATTTTGCATTCATGTTCATCAAGGATATTGGCCTGAAGTTTTATTTTTTTGTGTTTTTCCATTCTGTCTGCCAGGTTTTGGTATCAGGATGATGCTGGCCTCATAGAATGAACTGAAGAAGAGTTGCTCCTTCTCAATGTTTTAGGATAGTTTCAGTAGGTACCAGCTTTTTGTACGTGGGGTAGAATTTGGCTATGAATTCATCTGATCCAGGGTTTTTCCTGTTTTGTAGGCTATTTATGACTGATTTAATTTCAAACTTGTCACTGGTCTGTTTGGGAATTCCTTTTCTTCCTGGTGCAGTCTTGGGTGGGTGTATGTGTCCAAGATTTTATCCATTTCTACTAGATTTTCTTGTTTGTGTGCAGAGGTGTTCATAGTAGTCTCTGACGGTTATTTGTATTTTCATGGGGTAGGTGGAATATTTCCTTTATCCTTTTTGATTGTAATTGTTTGGATCTTCTCTCATTTCTTCTTTATTAGGGAATTGGTATCTTCATATTCCTGATCAAATGAGGAATATAATCCTATTTACAATTACCACAGAGGAATAAAATACCTAGGAATGCAACTACCCAGGGAGGAAAAAGATCTCTGCAATGAGAATTCCAAAATATCACTCAAAGATAGTTCTAGCTAGCCTAGGACTATCTATCTTACTAGTTTTTTTTTTTTCAAGAAACCAGTTCTTCAATTTATTGATCTTTTGAATGGTTTTTTGTGTCCCCAAGGCTGTCTTCAGTTCAGTTCTGATTTTGGTTATTTCTTGTCTTATGCTGGCTTTGGGGATGGTTTGTTCTTCCTTCTCTACTTCTTTTAGTTGTAATGTATGGTTTTTAATTTGAGATCTTTCTAACTTTGTGATGTGTGCATTTTGTGCTATAAATTTCCCTCTTAACGCTGCCTTAGCTGGGTCCAAGAGATTCTAGTATGTTGTATTTTTGTTCTTAAGTTTCAAAGAATATCTTGATTTCTGCTGTAATTTTATTATTTATCCTGTCATTCAGGTGCAAGTTGTTTAATTCCATGTAATTGTATGGTGGCGATTGATTTTCTTAGTCTTGGATATTATTATTTTATTGTGCTGTGGTCTGACAGTGGTTGGTATGATTTTGGTCCTTTTGCATTTGCTGAGGAATGTTTCATGTCCAATTGCGTGGTTGTTTTTAGAGTATGTGCCAATTGGTGATGGACAGAATATATATTCTGTTATTTTTAGGGGAAGGGTTCTATAGCTGTCCATCAGGACCATTTGGTTCAATATTGCGTTCAGGCCCTGACTATCTTTATTAATTTTCTGCCTTGAGGATCTATTACTGTCAGTGGGTGTTGAAGTCTCCCACTATTATTGTTTGGGAGTCTCAGTCTCTTTGAAGGTCTTTAAGAACTTGCTTTATGAATCTGGGTTCTCCTGTGTTGAATGCATGTGTATTTGATATAGTTAGGCTAGTTAGGTCTTCTTGTTGAATTGAACCCTTTACCATTATTTAATGCCCTTTGTTGCCTTTTTAAATCTTCGGTGGTTTAAAGTCTGTTTTGTCTAAAATTAAGATCACTACCTTTCCTTCTTTTTTCTGTTCTCTTTTTGCTTGGTAGATTTTTTTCCCATTCTTTTATTTTGAGCCTGTAGATGTCATTGCATGTGAGATGATCTCTTGAAGACAGACACCATTGGGTCTTACTTCTTTATGCAGGTTGCCACTCCATACCTTTAATTAGGACGTTTAACCCATTTACATTCAAGGTTAGTATAGATACGTGTGGCTCTGATGCTATTATGTTATTAGGTTGTTATTATGCTGGTTTGTTTGTGTGGTTGCTTTATAGTGTCACTGGTCTGTTTACTTAAGTGTATTTTCATAGTAGCTACCAGTTTTTTCTTTCCACATTTAGTACTTCTTTGAGGGCCTCTTATAAACCAGGTCTTGTGGTACCAGATTCTCTCAGTATTTGCTTGTCTAAAAAGGATCTTATTTCTCTTTTGCTTATGAAGGTTAGTCTGGGTGGATATGAAATTATTGGTTGGAATTTCCAAGATTGTTGAATATAGGCCCCCAGTATGTTCTGGCTTGTAGGCTTTCTGCTGAGAGGTCAGCTGTTATTCAGATGGGCTTACCTTTGTAGGTGACCAGTCCTTTCTCTCTAGCTGCCTTCGACATTTTTTTTTTCTCTCATTTTGATCTTGAAGAATCTGATGATGATGTGTCTTGAGGGTGATCTTCTTGTGGAGTGTTTTGTGGGGGTTCTCTGCACTCCTGAATTTGAATGTTGGCCTCTCTACCTAGGTTGGGTAAGTTTTCATAGATGATATCCTGAAAAATGTTTTCCAAGTTGCTTCCATTTCCCCCAACTCTTTCAGGGATGCCAATGAGCTGTAGATTTGGCCTCTCTACATAATCCCATGTTTCTTGGAGGTTCTGTTTATCTCTTTTCATTCTCTATTTTTATTCTTGTCTGACTGTCTTATTTTAAAAAGTCAGTCTTCAAGCTCTGAGTTTGTTTCCTTAGCTTTTTCTATTCTGCTGTTCATACTTGTGAATGCATTATGAAATTATTTCAGTGTGGTTTCAGATCTATTAAGTTGGTTACATTCTTTTCTATTCTGGCTATTTTCTCTGTCAGCTCCTGTATCATTTTATCGTGATTCTTAGTTTCCTCAAATTGGGTTTCAGCATGCTCCTGAATCTCAATATCTTTGTTTTTATCCATATTCTGAATTCTCTCTCTCTCATTTGAGCCATCTCAACCGAGTTAAGAACTTTTCTTAAAAATCTAGTATGATCATTTGGAGGAAAGAAGATGCTCTGGCTTTTGTAGTCGTCAGAGTTCTTGTGCTGTTTTTCTCCTCTTTGTGGAGTGATGGTCCTTCTATCTTTGAAGCTGCTGTCCTTTGGATGGGCTTTCTTTTTCTTTTATCCTATTTGATGACATTGGGTGTTTGATTGTGGTATAAGGTGAGTTCAACCAACGGGCTGAAGAGGGTCAGGGCTCAGCTCAGGACCCCTGGACTGCATGCTCTAACTCCAGGGTTCTGGTATTGGGCCCTCATTTTGCTCTTTGGCTTTGGAGGTTAAGAGGGAACCTGCTGCATTGGAGGTGCCGTGGTGCTCCAGAACGCTGGTCACAACACTCTAGCCAAAGCACTTCATAGGGCAGTGGCAGCAGGATCCATCCTGGTTCACACGTATCAGCAGCACAGGCAGTGGCAGCATGTCAGGGGGCACACTCATGGGCTCTGGCAGGGTGCTAGTTGGTGCCAGGCTGCCAGCCTCCATGTAGTTGTTCTCAGCAGTATGGTGGCATCATCCCTAGGGTTTCAGGGCCCCTTCCAGTGTCTGTGCACTCGTTTGTGCTATTTGTGGTGTTAGCATGGGGGCAGGTTACTGGCAGATGCAGGCAGGATTGTATGTGCCCTCTGTGAGTATTCACACTGGCAGCCTTGGCTGCTCAGGACAGGGGTGGTTCTGCTGTTCTCCCTCTATAGTTTCTCTCTGGTGACAATATCAGCCCAGGGTAGTCACTGGTGGGGGCAGGGCTCCTGTGCTCCATGCCTGCCAATGCTCCAATGACAATGGCTGCTCTGCAAGGGGTAAACGCGGGGGTGCACTCACATTGGCAGCAGTGGCACAGCAGGGTGCATGTGCACACACATGCTAATGGTTAAGAGAAGGGAAGGTCCCCTGGTACACATGTGCACCAACAAAGTAATGTGGTGGTGTGTGGGGGGGTGGCTGTGGGCGAGTGTGTGTAGGCAAAATGACACAGGTGAGCCTATGGGGGTGGGGGAGAGTGCAGGTGAGCTGGGGTGTGACTGCAGGGAGTGTTCTGCCAAACACTCTGCCAGTCAGGCATGGTCCACCAGTGCAGGAGCTATGATCTGAGCCCCCAAGACACCTAGGTGCTGCACTGTAAGCAGGTGCCACCAGGTTGGAGCCCTGGGAGAGGCCAGCAGACCAAGAGGTGCCCAGGTCAAACCAGCCCCATCCCATGGGCAATATTACCCTGCAGAGTTAAGGTGCAACAGTTTCCCTAGGGCTAAAGTCTCCTCTGGGAGCAAGTTGAGCCTAGGAGTATGGGTAACCCTGGCTGCGTGGTTCACTACAGATGCTCCAGACCAAACTCCCTGGGCTTCATGTCAGAAGGAGCTCTGCTTCTATCACTTTTCTAAGCAGGTCTTTCTGTCAAGTCAAGTATCTATGGTGGTCCGGGGTCTTCTCCTGCTGGGATTTCAGAAACCAGGTTGCTCCTTGCTTGTTTAACCCATCCCTTTGCAGGAGTTATTGGCGGCCAGAAATGAGTTCTAGTGTTCCATAGTTCCGTCTAGGGTTCACATCTTCCTCCCCCTTCAGCCCAGCATCTGCTTCTTCCCTCCATCTGCTCTCAATGTCTTCAGAGGCTAGCAGTGTGCCAGCCTTTCCAATGTCCGGGTCTCTCAGTGGAAGATATTCCTTCTGGCCGTGTGTAGTTGACTCTCTTGGAGGAGAAATCTCTGATTGAAAATCTATTTGCAGCAAAACCTATTTCATAACTCAAAACCTTGGGCTGTTGGTAATTTTAAATTCAACCACACTTAATTGAGGCTTTAATTATGCTATTCAGTTCTGGTGCTCTGATACGTTACAGCAGGATCATGGATACTGATCTCACAAAGCTCCTTGACTTAAATGATATTTGCATGTCAAGTCCCCAGGCCTCACATTGCCTTCATACTCCACTGTGGCTCAGCCTCATTATAATACCATAGGGCCACAAAAATAAGACCCAAATCAACTCAAGTTTGTGATCATTTGAAAAGGATGTCCCATATCACAGTTCCAGTTTCAGTCTCACATTATAGATGATACTGCTTCAGCCTGACTTTGACCTTGAAGATGACTTTGCTGCCCCTTTTCCCAGAAACAACTTCACCCAGGATACTGAGATCACCACCCCAGAAACACACATATGCTGGCTTTCCTAAAGAGCTGAAAAATTGGACACAGAACATTTATCATTTTACTTCCTTTGATTTGAGAAATTCTGTTTCATTCCCTGAATTTAGCATTTGCTTAGTTCATACTCTTATTCTCTGCTAAAATGTACCTCTTTATATTTCCGCACCTAAAGAAAAACCTGGTAGAGTGTACTAGTCTTTGTGCCATTCTAATTATTAATGAGATTATTTGTTTTTCCAGGAAGTAACTGCCACATATGGGTTCACCCCTCCAGTTTGCCACCACAGCGTCCCTCCCTGCATCCGTGACCACAGCTGCTACCTCTTCCCCAAGGTCACAAACGTCACTAATCTTTACATATGTCTTACTTAACTAACTTCATACTCTCCAAAAATGTAATTGTTGGACCTGCCACCTTGAACCCTGGAATATAACATGAGATTACTGTCACACACAGAAAAATAGAGCTCATGTTTTAACATACTTTAACTCAATCAGTATATTGTTGGAGATCCTGGAAATCCCAGATCTGTTTTCTTGGCTAAGGCCATACTATGTGAAACTTGGTTATGAACCAGTCTACAAGGACTCCTTATACTCCTACTTGTTTTCTTCCTTTTTAAGAAAAAAATAATAAAATTTTTTAATGCTATTTAGGCCAATGTATGCACTACTCACTAAGTCTTCTCTACAGCTTAGGCCACTCAAATACGTTAAGTAATGAAGCTTAACATTAAGGTGGAGATCAAGAGATCAATTTTAACACAGTTTTCATGTCAAAAAAATGCCTTCTAGTCCCAGTTTTGAGCCCCTAATGGTTAGTCAGCTCCCCATTTGATTATCTGATAGACAGCTATGTCCCAGAGCTTGTGAAGTTATTCAAATTAGCTTATGCACAGGGTTTTCAGGAAACCTAATCTTGCTCCAATTGCCATATATAAGGTGTTCTCTGCAGCTCCTGTGTGTTGTTACCCAGTCCGTGTGTGCAGTCACCGTGCAGCCCTACATAGAAGTCTTTTGTTTGGAGCTATAAGTAACAAAGAGGTTTGCCTTTCATCTATCCAAGATAGTCTTTATGTTGGGTCCTGTCATCAAAAGAATCTTTACTCTCATAAAACAGGAGGGAAGAATCTTTGCTTCTGTCCTAGTTTACAGTGGTTTCCTGGCAACATTTGGTTTTCTTTGGCTTGTAGAAGCATCACTCTGATCTCTGCCTTTGTCTTTACATGGTTCCTATGTATGCACCCAGTTTTCCTCTTGTTATAAGGACACCGTAAGAAGCTAAGGAGTGCAAAAGAAGAGAAAAAGAATAAACCAAAGACACCAGTTATACTGGATTAGGGACCGATCTATTTCAGGATGGTCACATCTTAACTAATTATATCTGCAATGACCCTATTTCCAAATAAGGTCATCTTCTGAGGTACTGGGGATTAGAATTTCAACAAATAAATGTTGGTGAGGGATGCACTATTCAACCCATGACTGAAAGTACTTATTAAAGACACACATATCTTATAACACATTTATCTTATAACCCAATGATTTAATTCCTACGTATATATCCAAGAAAATGAATGTACACACAGAACAAAAATTATGTACAAAAAAGAATATTCTTAGAAGCTTTGTGTTAGCCTCAAACTCGGACAATCTAAATCTACAGAAAAATGAATAAACTGTGATATAGTTATTAAAATTTGCTATACAGCATTAACAAGCTATGCAAAGAATTTCATGTATGTGAAGTTCAAAAACTGTCAGAATTAATTAATACTATTAGAAGTCTAAGTGGTGTTTATCTCTGGAGGAGAAGATATTAGCACAGAGAACAAAGGACACTTTGAGTAATAAAAATTATCAACACTTTGGTTTTGGAAGTAATTGGATAAGTGCATATATATATAAAAATTCATCAAGCTGTACACTCAAGATATGTTCATTTTACCATGTGTAATTTATACTCTCAAAATGCTGCTTGTCAAATGAATTGTTATATAATTAATTGTTACTTCAGTGCTGTGGGAGAAGCAATAAGTAGTAAGCACTGGTTTTTTTGGTTTATTACTCAGCAAAACTCACTGACACTTTCTGTCAGTGGCTAATCGGTCAAAAACATATGCAATAAAAGCAGAAGTTAAACATCAGCAAGATGACGAAGAAAAATGTTTTGCAATCCTGTTGAAAAGAGAACAAACAAAATTTGTTCTTAGTCGAACAAAAGTTTGACTAAGTCTATTGACTGATTAAAATGGATTTATGTTTAAGCAGAAAACTACTCTCCAAATGCATACGTGGGGGAAGATGTCAGCTTCAATGTTACCGATCTCCATCGTTATCATGGTATCTGGTAAGTCTGATATTGTGACATTTTCAGCTAAAAATAAAGCTTTCTTTCAATGATTATGAGGATACTCTTGATCTCCTAATATGGTGTTTCTTGACTTGTCCTAGCAGCAGAGACAAATGTGTACATTATCCAGCAAAACTCCTTCTGAGTTACGTTATCCCAGTGGTGTACTGACCAGCTGACTAGCTGAATTCAGAGTAACTGGAAGCTGGTATTGAGGTGAAACTAAATTTCTGTGACATAAAAGTTGTCCTGGGCTTCTTTTGTTGGTAGATTTTTAAAATTACTCATTCAATTTGAGAACTTATTAGTCTGCTTAGGGTTTCAATTTCTCTTGATTCAGTCTTGGGAAGTTGTGTGTTTTCAGGAATTCATCAATCTCTTCTAGATTTTTCTAGTTTGTGTGCACAGAGCTGTTTATAATAGTCTCTGAGGATCTTTCGTATTTCTGAGTTCAGTTGGAATGTCACCTCTGTCATAACTGATTGTATTTATTTGAATCTTCTTTTTTCTTTGTTAGTCCAGCTAGTACTCTATTGATCTTGTTTATCTTTTCAAGGAGTCACCTTTTGGTTTTGTTGATCCTTTGTATAGATTTTTGGATCTCAATTTCATTCAGTTCTGCTCTGATTTTAGTAATTTATTTTCTTCTGCTAGCTTTGGGTTTAGTTTGTCCTTGTTTTTCTAGTTCTTTCAAGTGTGATGTTAGATTGTTCATTTGAGATCTTTCTAACTTCTTGAAGTAGGTGCTCAGCACCATAAACTTTCCTCTTAACACTGCTCTTGCTGTGTCTCAGGGATTTTTTTTTTTTTTTTTTTTGAGATGGAGTTTCGCTCTTGTTAAGCAGGCTGGAGTGCAATGGCGCGATCTCGGCTCACCGCAACCTCCGCCTCCTGGGTTCAGGCAATTCTCCTGCCTCAGCCTCCTGAGTAGCTGGGATTACAGGCACGCGCCACCGGGCCCAGCTAATTTTTGTATTTTTAGTAGAGACGGGGTTTCACCATGTTGACCAGGATGGTCTCGATCTCTTGACCTCGTGATCCACCCGCCTCGGCCTCCCAAAGTGCTGGGATTACAGGCGTGAGCCACCTCGCCCGGCCGTCTCAGGGATTTTTATGTGTCTCCCGCGCTGTCCCCGCTCCCGGCGCCCACCCCCGCGGGGGTGCGCTGGCGTTGGGGGGGCTGCCCCTCCCAAGGTGCGACCGCTCTCCCACCCCACTCCCTCCCCCGGCGACGGGGTCGGCGCGGGAGGGGGCCTGGTCTTGAAACACAGACCAAGGAGCTGTTTTGATTAATTTTAAACATTTTTTATTTCTTGCTTAATTTTATTGTCTGCCCAAAAGTTCTTGAGGATCAAGTAGTTTCATTTCCATGTTATTGTACAGTTTTCAGAGCCATTCCTGATACTGATTTCCATTTTCATTCCTCTGTGGTCTGAGAGTGCGGTTGGCATGATTTTGACATTTTGAACTTACTGATACTCGCTTTATGGTTGAGTATATGGTTGACCTCAGAGTATGTTCCATGTGATGAGAAAAACAGATATTCTGTGGCTGTTGGGTGGAGCATTCTGTAGATGTCTGTTAGATCCAACTGATCAAATATTACCTTTTAGACAATAATTTTTTGGTTAGTTTTCTGCCTTGATGATCTAATGATGTCAGTGGGATGTTGAAGTCCCCAGCTATTATTAAGTGGCTAAGTCTCTCCATAAGTTCAGAAATAGGTGGGGTTTTTTATTGAGTGCTCCAATGTCGGGCATGTATATATTCAGGATAGTTAAGTCTTTTTGTTGATTCGAACCCTTTATCATTATGTAATGCTCTCCTTTGTCCTTTTCTTTCCTATTGTTAAATTTTGTCTTATCTGATGTGAGAATAGTAACCCCTGCCCTTTTTTGTTTTCTGTTTGTGTGACAGATCTTTTTCCACCCCTTTACTTTCAGCCTGTCTGTGCTGTTACATGTGAGATAGGTCTCTGAAAGGCAGCAGATGGTTAGGTCTTGTGCTTTTATCCAACTTACCACTCTGTGCCTTTCAAGTGGGGCATTTAGATTGTTTAATTCCAGATTAATATTGATATGTGAAGTTCTGATCCTGTTGTGATCTTGTCAGCTGGCTGCTTTGTAGTCTTGATTGCACAGTTGCTTTATAGGGCTGTGTAGTTAAGTGTGTCTTTGTAGCAACAGATATTGTTCTTAAATTTCTATGTTTAGATCTACCTTCAGAATTGCTGCTCAGGTTGGCCTAGTGGCAATGAATTCTCTTAGTGTTTGCTTGCTTAGGAAAGATTGCATTTCTCTTTGCTTACGAAGCACAGTTTGGAGAGTAAGAAAGTCTTAGCTGGAATTTCTTTTATCTAAAGATACTGAAAATAGACCCCAGTCGCTTCTGGCTTATATGCTTTCTCCTGAGATGTCTGCTGTTAATCTGATGGGGTTCCTTTGTGAGTGAGCTGGCCCTTTTCTCCAGCTGCTTATAAGATTTTATTTCACATTGACCTTGGAAAGTCTAACGACTATGTATCTTGGAGATGGTCATCGTGTGTAGTATCTTGCAATTCTCTGAATTTCTCAAATTTGCATGTTGACCTCTTTAGTGAGATTGGGTAAATTTTTCAGGACTGTACCCTCAAATATGTTTTCTAAGTTGCTTACTCTCTCTTCCTGTCTAGGAAGATCCCTTGGGCAGAAGCTGCAGCTGACCAATAGGCTAAACCCCTATTTGACCAGTCTCATGGATAAAGGGACACCCAACTACCATGCCAAAACACAAACCTACTCCTCACTCTTCTCAGTGTTCTGAGACTGGGGGCTCTTCCCTGGTTTGAACTCAGGCAGCAGATCTCATCTTGATACCTCTGGGTGGTGTGCTTGAATGCTGGATGTTGGGATTGAGGGCATGGTTTCATCTTCCCCTCAGGATTGAGCACCAGGTATGCTGGGGAGGCCAAACTGCTCCTAGGCCACTGCAAAACACTCAGGTGGGGAAATGGAGGCTGTTCTGTGTGCACCCTATTTCAGGAGTGGCCAGGCATGGGCCTTGGATGGGGCTGGTGGACAATGGTAGATTAGACACACAGTAGTCCTGTGGAAAGGCAGCCCTTCCTTCTGCCAGCCTGGCACTCAGCAGGGGCTAGAGTCACTCAGAGCAAGATGGCAAACCGTGGTGATGGATGCATATGGTTGTGTTTTGCTGCACCTGCCCCACATGAGAAATTTTCTAGGCTGCACACAGGTTTGAGCTGTACCTTTGCCTATTCTCTGGGCATTAAGTAACCCTGTATTAGTTCATTCTCACATTGCTAAAAGAACTACCCAAGAATAGTTAATTTATAAAGAAAATAGGTTTAATTGGCTCACTGTTCCAGAGGCTGTACAGGAAGCTTGGCTGGGGTGGCCTCAGAAAACTTACAATCATGGTGGAAAGGTAAAGGGGAAGCAAGCGTGTCTTCAAATGCCCAGCAGAAGGTGGGGAGGTGCTACATACTTTTAAACAAGCAGATCTTGTGAGAACTCTATCATGAGACAGCACTAGGGGGAGGGTGCTAAATCATTAGAAACCACCCATGATCCAATCACCTCCAACCAGGTGCCACTCAGGATCATAATTCAAAATGAGATTTGGGTGGGGACATAGAGCCAAACCATATTAAGCCATCAATATATTTTTGCCTCTCTTCTCTTGCTATTACTAACATATACTCCATATCCCTGACTAGGATTAAGGAGCAGATCTGTGGTTATGAAATAGCTTTGGACTGTGTGATGCTAATAGCTCCTAAGAATCAAATCAACAACCATCACTTTTAAATAATAATATCAAATATATAATTTATATAATAATCACAGTCACAATCAGCATGTTTTCCAGAAAGAAATGACATTGTTCATGTATTAACACTCATGTGTTAACAATTTCAAAGTTTTTCCAGCTAGAATTCTAGCAAGAAATGGGGTGAGTTTATATGCAGATTTTGGAACTGTTTTTCTCTGGCTCTCATTTTTCCATATACTGAAGCAGTTCTGATATTTTATTTTTATTTAGTGTAGACCACAGTCTGGTCCATGTTTCGGCCCACTAAGCAAATGAATAGTGAGATGGTTTGGGTCTGTGTCCTCACTAAATCTCATGTCTAATTGTAATTCCCAGTGCGGGAGGTGGGGTCTGGTGGGAGGTGACTGGATCGTGGAGGTGGTGTTCTTATGAATGTGTTAGCACTATTACCTTGGTGCTGCTTGCATGATAGTGAGTGAGTGAGTTACGAGATCTGGTTGTTTAGGAGTGTGTAGCATCTCCCACCCACACCTTCTTCCTCCAGCCCTGGCTGTGTGAACATGCCAGTTCTGGCTTTGCCTTTTGCCATGAATAAAAGCCCCTTGAGGCCTCCCCAGAAGCAGATGCCACCATGCATCCTGTACAGCCTGTGGAACCATGAGCCAATTAAACCTTTTTTCTTTATAAATAACCCAGTCTTGGGTATTTCTTGGTATCAGTGCCAGAACTGACTAACACACACAGAGCCCTTTCCAATGCCAGGAGTTACAGCATTGAATCTAGAATCTCTGCTTACTGGGTTCATGTTAATAATTTGGCCTCATTCAGCTTTGTCTTTTTCATTATTTCACATCCTTAATCTTCATTTCTATATGTATTGTCCAAATTTATCACTGTATACATTGGAAAATCATATAGATCTTCTGGTGTGTAGTGTACCTCTTTGTGGGTCACACTGTACCTCACTCTTTGGCCCCTGCTGGGACTGGAGTCTAGTTCTAAGTCTGGAAGCAAAGAAGAGTGAGGGGGGAGATCCGGAGAACAGAAAGTGTCTTTTAAGGGCAACTAGTTGAAGAAAAGTCACTATAGTTTCTTCAGGCAAAGCAGGGGGTTAATATCTCCAAACAGGGGTTGGGAGGGCTGCTTCTATGGGCAAAGACTTAGGAGATGTTAGAGATTTTACATGCTCAGTGTCCTTGGCTTTTGCTAACATGTTCCCATTCCAATTTTCAGGAGCCCATTCCTTTCCAGTCAATAACCTTACTGTAGCAGAGATACCCTGACGGGTTAAGAATTCAGTTTGTGTTGTCATTCAGCCATTTACAGGATACGTTTTGGTTTCTGGAAACTTCAGCCTTGCTGAGAAGATGGGGGTTCTTTCATGGCAGACATAGAAATTTCCAGTTCACTCACATAGTTTAAGTTGAGAATTTGAAGCCGTGAACTCATCTTTTTCTTTCTCCATTTGTCCAGCAAACTAGGAGAAACCAGCCAATCTCGTTATGCTAAAATGTATCAAATACAACTCAGACCTTTCGGGTTTTTGTAAGTGTTTGACTAGGCCCACCCAGTGGTGACATTTTGCGTATCTCCATTGTTACTTCATGGCCATGGACTTTCAGTATCCCTCTAGCACTAGAAATACGGTCATCAGTGCTTTTAAATTTAACTAGATTAGATGACCAATTCCAGAAAACCCAGGACTAATTCTGAAAATTCATCCTTATGATTCTGTTTCTTGAGGACCACTTATGGCACCAGATCCATATCAGTCAGGGTTCCACCAGAGAAGTAAAATGAGTAGAAAGTATGTATATGTGTGAGTGTGTGTGTGTGTGTGTGTGTGTGTGTGTGTATTTCAAGGAATTGACTGTTGCAATTGTAGAAGCTGGTAAGTTTGAAATTTACAGGGTGGACTGGTTTTCTGGAAACTTTTGGGCAGAAACTAATGCTGCAGTCTTGAGGAAGAATTTTTTTTCTTACTCTGGAAAACCTCACTTTTTCTCTTAAGGCCTTTCAGTGGATTGAGTGAGGCCCACCTACTTTATTGAGAATAATCTCCTTTACTTAAAATCAATTGATTGTAGTTATTAATCACACCTACAAAATACCTTTACGGCAAGCTGAAATTAATATTTGCTTGACTGAATGACTGAATACTATACACTAACCAAGTTGACACATAAAACTAGCTCTCACAGGAGGATGCACATTTTTTAAGGTGAACACAGAATATTTATCAAGGCAGACCATTAAATGAGCCATAAAACAAATCACAATAAATTTAAATTTATCTCAGTAATTATTTTTAAAAGGCTTTATGTTATTGAGACCAGAAAATGATCTTGTGGTTTCCTGTTTCCTTGTCATTTTTACCTTAAGAAGTTTCCCTTAGCATATGTTTGCAAGTTCAGCCATGCATTTGAAACAAGAATTGTTCTAGTTTATCCAATACTTCTAAGTTTTTCTTTGAAGTAGAGGAGGTTGTCTAACATTTCTATAATAGTTCTGCAATGGAACTTTACTGCTGGGACCTGCATTGAACTCTTCCACTGATTAGAAGTGGGTGTGCCTGGCAATAGACTGGTAAAGGCTGATCTGTTATAGTAACATTGGATGAATCATTTATTCATAACTGTGCAAAAGAAATGTCAAAATCCTGTCATATATGCATTTATATGGTTATGGTCTCACTGCTGATTTCTTTTATGTAGAGGTTTCTGTGATTTTTGGTGTGATTGTTAACTAATTTAAGGAACTGAAATGTTTTCTGTGATCATCTTATGCAAAATTGGAGGATTCCAGTTCATTTCGGTAAATAAAACTTCTTAATTTTCTCCATATTTCTTCTGTAAATGTTTTCTAGCTTCAGATAATAATTCCTGTCTGATGACACAACTGGAAATGCAGAGCCAGAGAATATTTCTTAATGAAGGTAAAATGCTCGCTTAATAACCAGTTTGATGGGAAGGTTGGATCATGAGCAGAAACATTTACATGATCATTTGTCCTGTGTGCAATTGTAATAGATAACTCTCTGCACACTATTGCTTGAAGACCAAGCAAGGACCTACTTATTCAATTTAATTCAAAAATAACAAAAAACAAACATGTAGATTTCTTAGTAGCACACAAAAATGTGCTTGGTAAAATAGAAGTTAAAAGAAGAAAACTTACAGCACCTTCCAGTAGTCTCTATATTGTGGTCTTGGAATTAGACAAGGACACAGAATTACATTACAAGGTAGAATGAGATAAGCACTATAGTATAAAATCGGTGTATTACAGAGAGTGGCTTTTGCACGGCTCTGGAACATTTCAGAAAGCATAAATTATTGGAAAAAAGAGTCCAGGAGATCGTTGTGGACTAAGCTACAGGGTAGAAAGGCCATAGAACGTTCAGTCAATAGAAGTAGTCTGGGGTGGGAGGAGTTTAGTGTGTGTGCTGGATTGCAGTGACAGTAGAGTCTGAAAAGTCAAGCTGCAGTCAAATAGTGGAAGGAAGTAGAAAGGGGAGTAATAAAGTCAAAAGAAGAACTGCATAAATAGATACAGAACCACAGAAGAAATTGAGAATTACCGCCAAAAGATGTGTGGCCTTAGATTGCTATGTAAGATAAATAGTTTACATTATTTTAAGCCTTTAAGGAACAGATAATATTTATGCCATTTAGTTTTTCCATAGAATAGAGAAAGGAGAAATGTTTTCTAAATTTTGCAAGTATAACTCAGATATCAAATCTTGACAAAGTTAGTGTACAAAAAGATTTCTAAGCTAATTTCACTTGTAAATGCAGAGGCAAAGATTCCACATATCATTACGGAAGAATGACGGTGAGAGAGACTAACCCCTGCTTCTACTCCTTGTCTCTCAGGTCCAGTTTAAACTGTGAACTCGGGACACAGCATCATCCTAAAGGGTGGTATCCCATCCTCATAAGATATTATTTCCAAACCTTAGTTGTGCCTGCTAGAGGCTGTGCCCCTGCTCCATCAAGCAGGCAATTTCTGAATGCATCCACATGCCTCTTCCCCACACCTTCTTAGCCTCTGCTTTCCAATCTTGACTCTTCCAGGTCTCTGACCAAACAAGCTGAACCATTTGCCACTGCTCATGAGTTTATCTATTTTATCACAGACTCATTTCTTCCTTATTTTTCATCATCACTGTCTTTCAGGGCCAGACCAGAGTGGGGCTACAGTGCCGCAGCAGCCCGTTTTTGGCTTATATCAGAGACTGAGGCAATTCATCCATAAGCTAAGCTTTGGGCTTTGGTCCTAGAGAACTTACGGTGAGGGCTTAGATGTGAGCTGAGAGAGAGATGACACTCTAACAGTGCTGTATGAAGTGGGGGCCTGAACCATTTGTTCTCTCCAGTGACTAGTGTTCTCTTGAGGCCGAAACCTGATCCTCAATGTACCACTTCTGTTTTACAGTGGATTGCTGCTGGGCTCACTTTATTTATGGCTTGGTGAGTCTATAGTATCTAGCTTATAATGGGTTGTTTTAGGAGCCTGATTATTTCATATCCTACAATTAGATGCTCAGTCTTCACCGGGGTCCCCTAGCATGCCATGAGCTGTTTTTTAAAAGGTAACTAGTTACCTGCTTCAGTTGACATGGATTTACCCCAGAACCCTAGGCCTGCACTGTGACTGTCCTGCTGGACTTGCCTGAGGCTCCACATTGCATCTTTATCACAGAACCTTCTTGTATCTCAGATCTGTCTGATTTTATGAACTTATTGTCAGGGTTGCTGTACTATAGCACGGACCTGCTACAGATTTCTTTCTTGGTCTGGAACACATTTGTACTAGCATTCTATTAGAGGGTCAGAGCAGTAATCTCAAATATGCAGCAGGCTGCCTCCAAAACCAAGTGTTGTTCTACTCAAAGGTAGGAAGTAAGGTTAAATAATTTGTCCTTCTCTTGGGAGGAGATATATGGTGGGATTCAGACCACCGGGCTACTAAAAACTTTACTGATTTTTCAGGCCCTGAATCTTCATAGAATTTATTTCTCACCTCTGGAACGCATGTGATTGACTAAGGCATTCATAACACCTCTCACGTTTTGCTCAGAAGATCTAATTAATATGTCATCAATATAGTAGACCAATGTGATGGTTTCTGTAGAATGCCTAGACTGCCTAGATCTTTTTAGATTACAGGGTACATGAAAGTAGAAATTAAGGCAAGACCATGCTTATATACTGTTTACTCTCCTGTGGAATACAAACAAACTTTTGATGTTCCTTCCTGATGAATATTGAAAATAAGGCATTTACCAGATCAATAACCGCATACTACAACCGGAGTATTGCTAGCAAAGGTAGCTTATCTGGCAGAGTAGCTGCAGTTGGGGCTAACACATTGGCAATTTTGCACTGGCCT
This sequence comes from Leontopithecus rosalia, assembly GCA_028533165.1. Taxonomy (NCBI): domain Eukaryota; kingdom Metazoa; phylum Chordata; class Mammalia; order Primates; family Cebidae; genus Leontopithecus; species Leontopithecus rosalia. The sequence continues at coordinate 91,601,564 of CM052662.1, forward strand.
ACTGCAGTTCACCATTCAGTGTTTTGCAGGAATCGAACAGGTAAATTAAGTAGGAGATAGGATGGGGACCACTATTTTCGTATACTTTAAGTCTCTGAGAGGAGACTCATCCTCAGGTCTTCAATATTAATATTTATTTGCTATCTTGGCCAAGGTGGGTGGTTTGGGGGATTTCTCTCGGCCTGTCCTATTATAATAGCTCTTACTTTACAGATCAAGGAACAAGAGGATCTGCAAGCTGCTAAGTATGCTTGTTCTAATTCAGCAACTGAAAAATCACCACCGGATAAGTCTGTGGACTTTGAAAGTCTCCTGTGACATGAACCAGACCCAGGATTTCTTTTATCACCTGATTCCAATATGTTCCTGCTCTAACAGGAGGCCCTCAGTGTTCTTTGTGTTCTTGGGTATCAGGATCAATTCAGATTAGTATTCAAACAACCCTCAACAGATCTTTGTATTCCTTTTTCCCCAGTATGGTTACCCAAACACATGATTATAGGTCCTTTGGTGAAGGACTAGGGGAATAACTTTCAGATGGCTGGGGACAACCAAGACCCTTTCAGTGGGTCCCCTCAGTAGAAATGAGTCACAATAGTAATAATAATGATAATACAGTGATGTTATTTGCCTTTCTACTGATACTTTCTGGGATAGTATAATTGAACTCTTGTTTAAAGTTACTGGTGCCTTAGGATGAATAAAGTGTAGAGCACTCGCTGTATTCGTTTGCTAGGGCTGTTTTAACAAAGAACCATTAACCGAGAGGTGGAGGTGACGGAGCCTTACTGTGTTACACTTCTAGAAATGAAAACTCTGAGATCTAGGTGTAGGGAGGGCCATTCTACCTCTGAAGGCACTACAAAAGGGTCTGTTTCAAGCCTTTCTCCTAGCTTCTGGCATTTCCTGGCTGAGGAGGCAGTATACCCCCAGTCCTTACATGGAGCTTTTCCTGGCATTTCCTGGCTGAGGAGGCAGCATACCCCCAGTCCTTACATGGAGCTTTTCCTGGCATTTCCTGGCTGAGGAGGCAGCATACGCCCAGTCCTTACATGGAGCTTTTCCTGGCATTTCCTGGCTGAGGAGGCAGCATACGCCCAGTCCTTACATGGAGCCTTTCCTGGCGTTTCCTGGCTGAGGCAGCATACGCCCAGTCCTTACATGGAGCCTTTCCTGGCATTTCCTGGCTGAGGCAGCATACGCCCAGTCCTTACATGGAGCCTTTCCTGGTGTTTCCTGGCTGAGGCCGTATACCCCCAGTCCTTACATGGAGCTTTTCCTGGCATTTCCTGGCTGAGGAGGCAGCATACGCCCAGTCCTTACATGGAGCTTTTCCTGGCGTTTCCTGGCTGAGGCAGCATACCCCCAGTCCTTACATGGAGCTTTTCCTGTGTCCATATCTGTGTCCCATTTGCTCTTGTTTTATGAAAACACCAATTATATTGCATCAGGGGTTCACTCAACTCCAGTATGACTTTACCTTAGCTCATTATATTTGTAATGATTTTATTTTCAAATAAGGTCACATCTCTGAGGGTTAGGACTTCAACACATATATTTTTAGATATAAAATTCAACCCGTAACGGCACCAACTTGTACCAATAGTCATATTCTTCACTCACTCATGCACATACATACACATTCCCTAAAAATGTCCTTGAAGCGTCAGTAAAAATTATTAATGTATTAAATCTCAAGCCTTACATCTGGTATCTTTTAAATATTCTACATGATGAAACTGGAAATACATTTAATGCCTTTTTGTTGCACACCAAAGCATGATGGCTATTTTGAGGAAATGCATTTGTATCAAATGTTTGAGTTGCAAGTGGAACTATTTCCAAGCAACCTTTTACATCCAGGGTGGGTAAAATAGCCATTAAGAGAAAGAAGGGTTTTATGGGACTTTAAATGAGACCCAGTGGAAGAAATTGACACGCAGACCTCTTTTGTCATTTTTTTCCTTACTGTGTCCAGTTAGCAGTTTACTGTCTATACTAATGGAACCAAAAGTTGTGCTCTGTTGCCATCCCATCCTGTTGACAAGTGTGATGGTAACGGCATGGGAAATACTCACCAGAGACAGATCTCCTGCATCAAAGCCTACAGGAGAGATAGAAATGAGACGATGGGAAAAAACTACAATGACAAGAGTATACAACGTGCGCCTCCAGTCCTGACTAGAATCTTGCCCTTCAGATTGAGCCAGTTGTCCTCACTCCTTATGGGTATTACAGGTAAATAATGGTAACACCTGATGGGAATTTCCATTATAGATATTACCCATGATAATGTCCATTGAAAGCGTCTTGGTTATCCCCAGCCATCTGAAAACCACGCTTTGAGAATTACTACAGCAGTCATTCCCCTAGGCCATCAGGGGACCTGAAGGACCTAGTCTTAACCTTACCAAGTGTAAGGTTGGGGACAAATGTCTCTCTAGGTTTCATATTCTTTATGTTAAGATTGAAGCACTTTTTCCTAACCTTTCTGCAATTCTCCTTGAAGTGACAGTGTTTCTAAGCATGAATACAACTGTGGCGTGCAAGGCAGTTGCAGCGAAGCCAGCTGCATAGATCTCCTGGACTCCACAGGCAGATTGTGTCACCCAGAAAGAATACTGAGGCAATGGCACAGTAACTGCTGGGAGTACATGCCACTGAGAGGGCCACAATGTGCCTATCATGACCTACGACAGCCACACGTGACTAGCAACGAGAGTGTCTATAGAGCTGCTTCCTGGTTAGTAATACTCCAGTTTTGTGTTCAATTTTTTCACTCTTTTAGAGGAGTTAGGTTAAGAAGGGTAAAAAATGTGCAGAGTAATTTCATTTAAAGATGCTCTCTCCAGCATTTGGAGAAAGAAGTATAATTGGACCAGCTCATGTGAGATGCCCATGTGGACCAATCTTGGCTAGGAAAGGAGGAATGGGGGAGGCATGGTTTACCTCATACAAACTGGTTGACTGAACAAAGTGTCTTGTGAATGAGAAATCATTATTAATTGATTATAAGCATAATTTTAAAGATGTTAACGTGTTTTTTCCTCTAATGATGGCATAACTTCTCATTCCTGTTTTACAATGATTTTTATATAATTTTAGGTATGATTAACTAATTGTCTTCACGTTGAGTAAGACTTTGTGGGGAAATACTTGCTTCCATTCTGAATATATAAAACTGATTTCATTTATTCTTCTGTAACTATTTTCTAGTTTCAAGTAGTTCATGTATGGATGAAAAGCAGATGACAAAGAACAATTCAACAGTTTTCCGAGAAGGTAATATGCTTCCTTAGGAGTGGCCAAGCCTGAGGCATGGAAGTTGAACTTTGGTGGAATCATTGGCTGATGGCCTCGCTGGAGGCCAGCCTTGTGACTACCTGCAGAGCATGTTGATCTGAGTGTTGTGGTATGAGGGACCCTGAATGTCCCAGTCTCTAGTTTTCCAGACAAGCCATCTTCTTGCTTGCCTCTGAACCTTTGCTAAGGTGGCGTGGTGGAAGGAGCGCGGATTTAACGACCTTTGAGGTCTGCATTAAAGTCCTACCTCTTTCTGCATCTAGTTATGTGATCATTATTTGACCGTGAAATACAAGGTTAAAGTGCTGCATAAGAGATGGGTAACACCAAAACAGTAGAGGAGAGATATTAAGTGTAGGGTTCAGCCAAAACAAGCATCATCCGCATACGGGTTTGCCCTTCTGCAACTGATTCTGCTTATGTTACAGTGATGACATCTCTGACACTCACCTTTGTTACTTACAGGTGAGTAGCGACAGACACTTGAATTGTATGATAAATAAAGTACTCTCTACCCCCTAAAGAATAATTACGTTTCAGTAAACCCTGATCAGTTGTGGAAACATGTGTCAGCGTATGAAATGCATGAGAATCTATGTTGGAAGATGCCTGTAGGATGTGTAGGATGTATGGCTTACTTTTTACTTTTTTAAAAGATGGACAGAAAAGGGTTGACTTACACATTTACTTCTGATGATTGCATTGAATATACAGAAATAAAATCTGTCAGCAAAATTTACCACTGAACTCTCTGGGATTGTATGTGTGACTAAATAGGAAGGAAGGAAAATATCCAAAGGCTATGTTTGACAATGTCACGAATTTACAATAAAACTTTCTCCTGATAAATGTCCAAAGAAAAAATAAAGCATTTTAAGAAGTATATGCCACACTACTTTTTAAATTAGAAATATGTATTTCTAAACATCTCTAGGTAAGAAAATTTGAGCTCCTAGGCATTTTATTTTATTTACATGTGATGGCTCAGCTGGTAAAATTAGATTTTTTTTTTAAAGATCTATGGCTCTCACTGAATAAAAAATCAACTTAAAAAATGTCCAGCTAGCTAAACTTGAATGCCATATTAGTTACCTTTAATGAAAGAGCCATAAACTTTCCACATTTATGCTTGTCTGAGACAGGCACTTAACTTTGATGTTGCTGATGTTCTTGTGCCCACCAAAACAAAGGAGAAGACAATCACACACCAGTTTTTCCACTTTCTCTTCTAAGGCACATGAATTGTATGATAAATAAAGTACTCTCTACCACGTAAAGATTAGACGTAGAACATTGCCTTTGTTGTTTAATTTACAATTCTGTTTTCTTCTCTGTTTCTAGATATTAAAACTCCTGAATTGATTTCAGAATACTTTATTGTATTTCAGAATACAATATTATGTATGTTGTTTTCCTAATAATACATAAAACTGGAGAAAATGTGTTAATTTCTAGATTGGATTCAATATATTATTTATATTTTGTGAATGTTATTTTCTTATGTAAGCCTAATATTTTTGGAATAAGATCAGCAGATTTATGTTCTAATACAACTTTATGTAATATACTACTGTGAATAAACATAACACCTGAAGTTCTTCATCAAGATTTTCTTTATCATTCTCCTTTCATGTATGCATCCAGCAAATACTTCATGGCCTATACTGATGGGTCAAAATGCTGTGCTTTGTTGCCCTCCTGTCGCATTAAAATACTTGATCATAACATGGGAAATAATCCTGAGAGACCAGCCTTCCTGTAAAAAAGGCTACAAGAAAGAAACAAATGAGACCAAGGAAACCAACTGTACCGATGAGAGAATAAGCTGGGTCTCTAGACCTGATCAGAATCCCGCCCTTCAGATCCGTCCAGTGGCCACCACTCATGACGGGTATTACAGATGCATAATGGGAGCACCTGATGGCAATTTCCATCGTGGATATCACCTCCAAGTGTTAGGTAAGGAGCATCGTATATTGTATTTCACATCACAGATCTGTGACTGAATTCCATCTGCTTTATGTGAAAACCGAAGCATTTTTTTGTTTTTCGTCTCTGCAGTTACTCCTGAGGTGACCCTGTTTCAAAGCAGGAATGGAAGTGTAGTATGCAAGGCAGTTGCAGGGAAGCCAGCTGCACAGATCTCCTGGATCCCAGAGGGGGACTGTGGCACTGAGCAAGAATACTGGGGCAATGGCACAGTGACTGTTAAGAGTACATGCCACTGGGAGGGCCACGATGTGGCTACCGTGACCTGCCACGTCTCCCATTTGACTGGCAACAAGAGTCTGGACATAAAGTTGAATTCAGGTAAGTGTCTGTTTCTTGTAGAAGAGTAAACTTAATGCTCAACTTCTTCCACAGAAAATAATGAATAATCAAACACCAGGTAAGAAAATTTGAGCTCCTAGTTTGAAAATATTCTCTAAAACTGAGAAATGCATTGCAATGCTGGAATCTATCTTTTAGTGGAACAGTCAGAAAAATATATTTTGCTAATTTTGTGATATATAGGCTCTTACTTTAAGATTAACTCGATATGAAATATGAAGAGTTTTATATAGTTTTAACAATCTTTGTTCAGTAAATAGCCCAGAATGACAGTTATTTCCTTCCTGATTTTATTTCTTGTAGTAGTTATTGCTCTGTTACTCTGAATAAGACACAAGTATTTCTTCCCCCATCTCATCATCTAAAAGCAATCTATTAATTAATTCACCAAATACCTATTGAATGCTATTTATAAGTTTGAAGTTGGTGATACAAAGATGAAAAGATAAGGTCTACATCTTTATATTGTTTTGGACAGGATAATCTTGTGATTAGGAGCAAAGCCTTTTATGTATCATGGCTTTTTGTTCACCAGCTATATGAACTTGAACAGTAATTAAAACTCTGTCTCATGATTCTTTACCTGTTAAATGGAGATAATGAGACCCACCTAATAGGATTACTGGTTTAATTAAATAAAAGTACATATATAAAAACATGTTATATATTTAATTGTATTAATATATACCTACTACATAATTGATACTCAGCAAGTGTTAGCCACTAGCCTTCCTTATATCAATAAATGTTGGCTATTATATGTATCCTATTAATAAACATTACCTATTGTAATTATAACTAATATTAAGCACAATCATCTTAATTTTTCCTCATATTCATATTTATTTTCTTTTTTACATCAGCTTTATTGACATCTAATTTATATACCACACAATTCACCCATTTAAAGCATGCACTTCAATGCTTGGGCAACCATTGCTACAATCAATTTTAGAACACATTTATCACCCCAAAAGGAAACCATGTAGTCTTTAACTGTGTTTTCCATGATCAATCTCCCATCAAGTCAAATTCTTTTTTTTTTTTTTAATTTTTATTGCATTTTAGGTTTTGGGGTACATGTGCAGAACATGCAAGATAGTTGCATAGGTACACACGTGGCAGTGTGTTTTGCTGCCTTCTGCCCCCTCACCCATACTTGGCATTTCTCCCCATGCCATCCCTCCCCCGCTCCCCCCCCCGCTGTCCCTCCCCTATTTCCCCCAATTCTTACTTCAGACATCTTATCTATGGGTCGGTGCATTTATCTTTGGTATTATCTGATCTTCCCTTCTATAGTGCCAACATCCAACCTACATTCTAAACCTTCGTCCCCCTTTACCTCCTTAGGAGCTTTGCTTCATTCACGTCTCTTTTGCTAAATTTTTTTGTTCCTTACATCATTTTTTTCCTAAAGTTGCTCATAAAACGTGACTATTTTTCTTTCATATCTAAAAACTTGGTGTTATGACTTCCTCAGACATTTAACTTGGCTTCTACTCATATCCAAGATTTTTTTTTTAAAGAGGAGTCTACACTTATTGTCTCTTCTATATCACCTCACATTTGTCCCTTAACTCACTTGTGTCTCCCTGCAGAGAAAATGCTCTGAAAACAAGCATCTCTCAGATGCCAAATAAAATATAAATGTTTCGGTCTTTGTTCACTTAATTAGCTTCTTTGTAATATTTATTATAATTACTAATTAATTTAAAATATCTAATAATGTAATTTTATATAATATAGTTTTAAATTTTTTATTTATTTGCTTTTTAATAGTATTTGCTATGGTTTCTTCTCCCTTCTGATGTGTTTTTCTCCTATTCTCACTTGGTTCTTTTCTTAACTTTGTCAACTTTTGTGTTTTCTTAAATAGATTTATTTCCTGTATTCGCCCCATGAATGGACGCATTTCTATGTGTTCCATCTTCGTCCCTTTATTGTACCTTTGTTCTTTGAGGAATCTCATCCATGTCCATGGTTTCAACCACTGTCTAATTCCTGACTCTCAAGTCTATAGTTTTGCTCAGATTTCTCTCCTTGGCTACACAGTGATCAAAACCAGATTCCAACCGGACAGCTTCACCTGGATGCATCAAGGGCACCTCTACTTACATATTTCCAAAACCATTCTCCACTACCCCTTTGTGAGCCCTAGATCTGTATATCTTGATGAATGACTCAAGCTAGAAACGTTGCAATATTCTACAATATTTCTCTTTCTTATCCCCATATTCAATGCCAGTTGTGATGTTTTGTTGATTTAATCTTAATTTTTTTCTTACGTCTGGGTCTTTTTCTTTCTTCCTGCTGTCTTAGTTGGTCAGATAGTATCTCACATCAGGATTATTGTAATGTCCTTGTAACGCATCTTCCCGGCCCCAGGTGACCTTCCTCCAATTTATCCCATCTACTGTTTCTGGAGGGACCTTTCTAAAATGCCACTCTCCTACTTACATAATCTCTTTGCTTCATATCAAGTGAAACGCTTTAACAATCTCTGGCTGCTCTCTTTAGCCTTGTATCTCACTGTTCTCTCTCCTGCACCTCATGCATGTGGACCTCTTTAGGCTCTTCAAAAGTGTTAGGTGTTTGTGTTCCTCTGTTCCCTTTTACATGCAATTTCTACCTCTCCATAAGGCACTTCTTTCCCTGTACCCTCTTCTTCCATTGCATTTGATCCATTCCTGCTGAAGTTAGTTTGACATTGATCCTCTGGGATGATTTTCTCTTGCCTTGGAGTTTGGTTAGCTATTCCCCCTCTGTGCTCACAGAATGCTTCATGCATTCCTCTGTCAAAGTACCTCCACGGACCTGTAATTGACTGCTTGGCACTGTTTTCATTCATGATGCTTCTGACACCAAATACGGGTGTTTCTTTTCCCTACACCAACTAATTCTCCAACTCTCCAGATACCAACTAGGTGTCCTACAATGCAATCCAGACACTAATGACCTGGAGTTAGCACCGACTGCACAGGCTAAGGGCTTAGTCTCACGTCAGACGCCTGTCATGAGTCCCAGGTTGCCACCTGAACTTCTGATCAAATTCAGAGTTCCCATCATTCCCTTGTCAGGTTTAATAATTTGCTAAAATGGCTGACAGAACTCATGTCAACCTGATATTATCAAAAGGATCAGAATCCAGTTTAAAAGAGTTTATTTAAGCAAGAGTCTGAGAATAGCCTTTCAGGTAACACAGACTCCAAAGGGATGGGTAGGGAAGGAAAAAGGCTAATGTACAATCCACGAAACAGAAGTTATGGCTTCCTAGGTCATAGCTGCTTGTTTATGTAACTCAGGTCTCATAGTGATATCCCGTTAAGGCTCAAAATATTTTAAAATTCCAACAGCTTGGAATTTTACATTACTTATTTTCACACTTGGGAATGCACTTTATTTACTCCAAATGATTTATTACAAAGTGTCCAACTCAGGGATAAAAGGAAGAGATGCATAGGGCAAGGTATGGAGGAAAGAGCTTCCATGATGTCTCTGGGAGGGCCAACCTCCCAGTCCCTCAGTGTGTTCACAGCTGGGAAAATCTCCCAACCCAGGGAGCTCTCCAGACTCTGTCATGTCGGGTTGTTGTGTAGGCTCTATTATACACGTAGGGTTGATTAAATTACCAGGCATTGGTTATGGGCTCAATCTCTAGCCCCTCTCCCCTCCCAGGAGGTCAGTGGATAGGGAGGGTGGTGGTAGGGGGTGAGTTTCAACGCTCTAACCAAACCTTGGTCTTTCTGAAGGCCCAGCCACCACTTATCTCATTAGCATACAAGAGATGGATCACTGTGGAATTTCCAAGGAGTTTATGAAAAATCATTGGAGCTGTGCCAGGAACTGCTGGACAAAGACCAAATATATGTTTCTTATTATATTACAACCACTTACTTCTGTGACTCTCAGCACAGTGTAAGGTCCTTGAGAGTTAGAACCACTTCTTTGTTTTCCTTAAGTCTGGCACAGTACCTGACATAATACAAATAACTGCAGAATTAGGTTCAAATCATTGCAGATTCATCTATATATATTCCATTCTATGCTCTAAATATGACTTGGGTGAACTCATCTTTTAAACTTTTCTCAAATTATTTCTTTATCTTGAAAAGTACTTCTTTTAACCTTTTCAATCCTGCAGACCAGCAAGGCTCAGTTCAAGTCCTGCCTCTCCCTAACCTCCCTGTTAGAGCTGATTAAATGTTTTTATTCCTTAGATGATGTATAATCTATAATGTTCATCCGGCACTGTTATAGCTCTTGTACATTTAAACTAAAACATATCTGAGACAGGTCTCAATTAATTTGGAAGTTATTTTGCCAAGGTTTAGAACAATTTGCACAGATTGAAAAAAAAACAGAATCAGAGAAACAGTCAGTGATCTGTGTCTTTCTCCAAAGATGACTTTGAGGGCTTCAATATTTAAAGGGTAAAAGTGCACTGGAGGGGAAAGAGGAAGGGTATGGTAACTCAGATGTAAGAGAAACGGAGCAGGCAGAAGGACAGTCAATTATGATAAGGTGAACACAGAGTAACTACTTGTGAAGAAATTTACGTTTTATCTGTAGCTATCTGCTGAGGAATAAAAGGCAGTTGCTTGCCTGACTCAGCTTTCAGCTTAATTTTTCCCATTTGGCATAGTGAATTGGGGTCTTGAGTTTTTATTTTTCTTTCATATAAGTTGTCTTTTCATTTGTATGGATCTGACTTCTCCAGTTGGTTTGTGAGATATTTTGAGGACTGTAACCATATTGTTTTCTTATTTCCTCATAATGCCTCGGGTTATCTGACATTTTTCTAGTGTAGTCTTTGAGCAGGTTATTTAACAGGATAGAATGACCTCTTGGAGCCAGGAGTCAGACATGTATTTAGAGTTCACACACTCTTTAGGTGGCTAATTTCTTTCTCCTTTTTTTTTTTTTTGAGATGGAGTCTCGTACTGTCACCTGGGCTGGAGTACAGTCTCATGATCTCGGCTCACTGCAACCTCTGCCACCTCCTGGGTTCAAGCGATTCTCCCACTTCAGCCTCCTAAGTAGCTGAGAATACAGGTGCGTGCCACCACGCCCGGTTAATTTTTGTATTTCAGTAGAGACAGGGTTCACCATATTGGTTTGGCTGGTCTTGAACTCCTGACCTTAGATGATCCACCCACCTTGGACTCCCAAAGCACTGGGATTACAGGTGTGAGCCACCATGCCCGGCCTAGCTGGCCAATTTCATAGGATAAAAGACTTCAGAATGATGTTCCTGGCCAGGCATGGTGGCTCACACCTGTAATCCCAACACTTTGGGAGGCCCAGGCGGGCGTATCACCTGAGGTCAGGAGTTTGAGAACAGCCTGGCCAACATGACGAAACCCCGTCTCTGCTAGAAATACAAAAATTAGTTGGGCTGGGTGGTGTGTGCCTGTAATCCCAGCTACTAAGGAGGCTGAGGTAGGAGAATTGCTTGAACCCAGGAGGCGGAGGTTGCAGTGAGCCGAGATCGCGCCGCGGCGCTACAGCCTGAAAGAGAGTCTGAGACTCCATCCCCCCCAATCCAAAAAAAGAATGATGTTCCTAGTTTGATTTATCTTTTCAGTGATTCTTAGGGCCATTTCACAGATAAATACAATGAAAGTAGGAAGCCATAAAACACCTTGCTAAAGAGGTTACATCAACTTAGTAAGAAAATCACTTCACTGTGTGGAAAGTGTTAACAGATCGTACCCCAAATATTAAGAGTAATGTTCTTTCAAAGGCTAATATTTGCATGGGAAGTTGAAATATACTGGGGAAAACATATTGTTTTTCTTATAAAATTGGAAAGTATCAGCAATGTGTACTGTGCATTTATTTTTCAGAAAACATTTGTCAGAAACTTACCGTGTACAAAACACAAGCATGCTTCCTAAATTCTGCCATGAAAGAATGATATATTAGTAACATTTGAGTTGTAATTTAGAAGTTTTTATGATTATGACAGTCTGTGAACTCTTAAGAATATTTTAAAATGTTCTTTAAAATGATTGACTTTAATTTGCAATTAGAAGAATCCTTGAAATGATTTCTTACCCCTGTCTGTATTTAAAGGTCTCAGAACCTCAGGATCTCCAGCGTTGTCCTCCTTACTGATCATTCTTTATATGAAATTCTCTCTTTTTGTGGTGATTCTGGTCATCACAGGGTTTGTTTTCTTCCAGAGGATAAATGATGCCGGGTAGGAACTGAAGCCTGAAAAGCAAGAACAGTAGGAAAAAAAATCATTGTAACATTTTGAGTTTACAACGTACTGGGAAAAGCTTGACACTCTTTTGGTATGTTGTTTTCTCCCTCCAGCCCCTTCTTTATTGTGAAGGCATCAGTAAAACTGAGAGCTCAGGCAGATGTGCCTGCAAAACTGGGGCAAGGACTTCTGCTTCACTGTGGCTTTGATCTAGGAGAGAAGTGGCGTAGCCCACAGCTTGAGAATGTGGTGGGGGAAATAAAGTTTCTGGGGCTTCTCAAATGTTTGTTTCAAATTTCTCTGTAAAGGGCTTGTGTTCATTCCTGCTTAATCATATATTTTATGTGTTTTTTTTTCCCCAAAGAATGAAAGTCAAAGGAGCCAGAAATCAAGTTATATTTGAGACATCACAAAAAAACAGCCATTTGCAGTAAGCCTTCATGTTCAAAGTCTATCTTAACTTCTGTGACTTGATGTGATAGTTACTGATAATGGTTTGGTGCTGTGTCTCCACCCAAATTTCATCTGAGACTGTAATCCCCATGTGTTAAGGGAGGGACTTGGTGTAGGTGACTGGATCATGGGGTGGTTTCCCCCATGAAGTTCTTGTGATAGTGAGAAAGTTCCCAGAAGCTCTGATGGTTTTAAAAGCGGCAATTTACCCTGCTCGCTCTCCCATCTGCCACCATGTAAGACATGCCTTGCTTCCCCTCGCCATCTGCTGTGACTGTAAGTCTCTTGGGACATCCCAAGCCATGCAGAACTGTAAGTCCAATTAAACCTGTTTTTGTTCCAAGTTTCAGGTATGTCTTTATCAACAGCATGAAAATAAACTATTTGGTCTATTACTTTTATTTTTAGCAAAATCCTAAGGAAAAAAATGCATGCATGATATTGGGTGATATTATATGCATATGATCATTTAATTGCTAAAACAAACAGGCCCTACATCTCAGTGTATTCAAACCACAAACATTTAATTCTTGCTCACATCACACTACAGTGCAGTTGGTGAGGCTGAGGCAGTGGTGGAGGAAGGCTGTTACTTTAAGCTATCATTTTATCCTATGGCTCTGCCCTTCTCAGAGTATTCTCTAGTTCAGCTGATGAATAGGAAACAGGGAGAGAGAATTAAGGATGTTATGTGGGAGGTGTTTATGGGCCAGGCTTGGAGCAGTAATCACTTCTGCTCACGTTCCATTGGTTAGTTCTTAGTAGCTATTCTAAAGCCCATGGAAGTTGGAAAATACAGTCTAGCTGCCTTGAAAGAAAATGAATCAGGTTCACTGCGACATATAGCTCAGTCTCTGCCCACAATATATATACATATATACAATATGATGTAAGCTCTTGTGTGCCTTTCTTTTTTATTATAATTCCTTTATGTTTAAGACAGGGCATAAAATGGAAAGCAGTCTTCTAATTCTGTAACAGACTAAAAAAGTGCTGTGGCAGGGATTGCCGGTTACCTAGTTGTATTAGTCTGTTCTCACACTGCTAATAGAGTCATACCCAAGACTGGGTAATTTATAAATGAAAAGGTTTAATTGACTCACAGTTCCACATGGCTAGGGAGGCCTCACAATCATGGTAGAAGGCAGAGAGGAGCAAGCCTACGTCTTACGTGGTGGCAGGCAAAGAGAGAGAGTGTGCAAGTGTCATTTATAAAACTATCAGATCTCATGAGACTTATTCACTACCTTAAGAACAGCATGGGAAAGACCTGCTCCCATGATTCAATTACCCCCCACCAGATCCTTCCCATAACACATGGGAATTATGGGCTTGATGACCATGAAGTTTCCCTGCAAACTCTCAACCACCTGTTCATTAACTTCTTTTGTGTGAGACTGAATAAAATTTGTTCATGCCAGTGGTATTTTCAGTTTTACACTACACGTAGCTAAACTTAATCCTAATTGGTGCCAATACCTAGTTCGTTAATATGAAGGTTTGTGTCAATCTTGCCACAAGCTGTTTTCTACTCAGGTATGTTTTCATGTCCAATTTTTGTTCTTCCCCTAGTGACAATGAAACAGATGTTCTCACTCATGTGAAATTGCTATGGTCCATTTTCATTATGCCCGTAGAGGTAATGAAAAGATGTAACTTCAGAAGATATGAATTATAGGTATGAGAGTTATCTCCATCATACTTCAAGAAAAATCGTTGGTTATATAAAATGCAAGGGATGGATCCTCTGGGCTTGTGGTGGAGAAGGGCTTGAGAACTCGGAGGTATGTAAAAATGATCTAATTGTTAGCCAATACCTGGATGTGTGAGAACATGTCTACATTATGCAATTCGGAAGGAAGATAAAGATATTGGTGTGGGCTTTTACAGAGGATATGAGCAGGAGAAACAGAAGAACTGAAATCTATGAAACTTTATTGTATTAATTCTTTTTTTCCACTGGATGAACTTCATGATTTCTAGAAGAGATTTATGTGAATTCATGTTATTTCTTTATCCCATTCTCACTGCCATAATTTTCTGGGTGGGAAATATTAGATTGAAAGAGTAAAAAGCTATAGCTACTACCCCCATCCTCCCACTCCTACATAAAGATAAAAAACTCCGCATTTGTTTTTCTGAACGCACATATGTGTTCATATAGAGCTAACCTTTGAACAACATGGTGGTTAGGGGTACTAACCCTCCATGCAGTGGGAAAGCTGCATATAACTTTTGACTCCCCCAAAACGTAAATACTATAACAGCCTACTGTTGACCAGAAACCTTACTGACAACATAAACAGTTGATAACACATATTTTGTATGTTAAATGATTGTATGCTGTATTCTCACAATAAAGCAAGCTAGAGAAAAGAAAACATTAAGAAAATCATAAGAAGAGAAAATATATGTACTATTCATTCACTGGAAGTAAATCATCATAAAGGTCTTCCTCCTTGTTCTTGTCACATTGAGTAACCTGAGGAGGAGGAGGAGGAGGTAGAGAGTTGGTTTTGCTGTCTCAGGGGCCGAAGAAGTGGAAGCATTCCACATATAAGTAGATCTGTGCACTTTAAAGTTGCTGTTCAAGGGTCGATAGTATTCATGCCCATCAAATTAACTGTGGTCCTAAATAGAGGGAGACTGGGAGCAACTTTTGGCAGAACACAGTTGAGAACCACTAGATGGTGCTTCAACTTAAGTCTCTTAATATTTTGAAGCAAGCTAAGATCTACTGACCTTAAGCAATGTAATCCTGCATTAAAAAATTTTCATACTTCTCCATTTATAAACTCTTTAGGTCTTCTTGGGTGGTTTTGGAACAATTATAGAAGGAGGATAAATTGGTTTTACTTGAAATTCAGGGGAAAAAAATCGTTTTGGCTCCTAAACTTGAATTGTGCTACCCTTTCCACTTAATTTTAGTAAAAACATTTTGTTTACCAAACCAGATAAAGGGCTATTAATAGATTCACTTCAGGGAAAGGGGAAATATGAGGATATCTTAGTGGTTAAACCAAGATTAGTACTTGTTTCTTAAGCTGGAAAGTTAAGATCACCCAAACACTAAAATGCAGATAGCTGCTTGCTCATGTTAATGGCAGCAGATGGTTAAAGCTACAAACAAAATTAGCTGGCCTTCTTCCCTTCCTAGGTCTTCCTCCATATCTCTTCCTCCATCATCTTTTAGAGGCATACATGGTATTCTAAAGTTAAAAGGAAGCTACAGATAAATGAGGTCAACTTCCTCATTTTGCCAAAGAAGGAAAGTGAGACTCTCAGAGGTAAGTGACCATGGAGTGTTACTAAAAAGCCAGCTGACCTACTTGGTTTGCTCTGGAGAGGAAGGCAGCCACCCTTAGGCCATAGTCAGACATGGCACAATGAAGGGAAGGGGGCTGACCATCTCTTTCTCACTAGTGAGGACTGAGAACCCTCCACAGGCTTTCCCTCCTGTCTTATTGGCCAAACCATACGACAATTCTTTAGCCAAACCCTGACAAAGGGAATGAGATTATGCTTATGTTGATTAGTCCTTTCACGGAGATGAGACTAAGATCAACACCTTTCACTAGACACACATCTTATAGGAGAGGAGTGAGTGGGACTTGAGCAAAACTGGGGCTTTGTTAAGAAGGAGAAATGAAGAATGCATGTGAAGCCTGAGGGGGATGATAACCGTCCAACTGAATTTTAGAAGGCACCTAAGAACATTGCAGGTGGATGAGAGCAGGAAGAGAGGCATGCTGGGAAGAGAGGACAGCATGGATGAAGGCAAAGGGTGTGGCAGGGTGTGTCTCTTTCAGGGCAATGGGGAAACTGTCCAGATCATCTCCTCACACAAACTCTACATTTCATGAAGTCATCTGAGGACAGAAAACTGCTATGAAGGATGCCAGGAAAGTTTTGCAGGACAAGCAAATCTTGATCAATTTATAATGTTTTCTGAACAGAATGTCCAAATTTCTGACTGATTCACCCAACACCGATTTTTAGATTAAATAAGGAGCCAAGAACATTGGTTTATACAAAGTGGGGAACCAAAGAGAGGCCAGGGCGAGACAGCGGGTCTGACAGACGATGTGTCTGATCTCAGAAGGGTGGGACTTGGTTTCTGAGCTGGGTACAGCTGGCAGACTTGAGACACTTCTCCTTACTCTGATTTTTCTTGATAAAATATGCAAATTATTCTTGGTTTTAATCCTGCTGAAGAGAGGGTTTGGAGGATAATCTTTGTATGTTTCTAAATGTCCATGTGAAAAGTGCTACAGAAGCACAAAGTCTTATCATCCTCCCTGCTGTTTCCAAATGCTCCTCCTGCACACACTGGTACAGAGTGTGTTCCTCCCCACAATGTCTCTTCTCCCTAAGACACAGGGGCCAACACACAGACACAACATTTTTAGTTGTGTCTTCTTCAGTTTGAAGCTCCCACATACTGAGGAGAGAGCTCTTCAGAGTATAACAGTCACCAGAGAAGAAAGAAATAAGCATCTCAGCACAAGAGAAGGAGGTCATGGTGCTAATTAATCTCAGAATGATTAATCTCAAGAAAATTTGTAAACATAACATGAGGGTGAGAAAAATCATTCCCAGGCTCACATTCAAAAAAATGATATATTTTTTTGAGACAGAGTCTCACTTTGTCACCCAGGCAGGAGTGCAATGGCGCAGTCTCAGCTCACTACAACCTCTGCCTCCTAGGTTCAAGCGATTCTCCTGCCTCAGCCTCCCGAATAGCTGAGATTACAGGTGCCCGCCACCACATCCAGCTAATTTTTGTATTTTTAGGAGAGATGGGGTTTCACCATGTTGGCCAGGCTGGTCTCGAACTCCTAACCTATGATCCGCCTGCCTAGGCCTCCCAAAGTGCTGGGATTACAGGCTTGAGCCACCACACCTGGTTTAGAAAAAGTAAATTTAATAAGATACAGTAAAATAAGAGGAATCGTGAAGTTCAACCAAATGTTATGACTTTTAGGGGAAAAGAATATGAATATCTTTCCAAATCACTGTCATAATCTGCCTGTTCCTAAGCATATCATCCTACTGGGAAACAGGTTTATGTATATATGTGAGATTATGCAACTAATCATTTACTCTTGTTCCTTAACATAATAAAAATGTCTGACTACATTACACCTTTTCAGTTTATCCTTAATGTTACCTTTCTGAAAACAGAGAGCAAGAGACCTGCTGAGGAGGGCAGCCTGTAGCTAAGATGAGAGGTTCATTCTGAAGGACACTTTGTCTACCATGCAGCTTCCTGGGGTGTTGTGGGAACCACACAATCTAGAGAGGAAGCAGGTCTCCTCTGTAGTGGGCACTGTGTGGTCAGGTCATGCTGTTGGGAAGATTAATCTCAGATGTGGCTGCCGAGCCTTGGAATGGACATAAACACTTCTGTGGACCTGAGTGAGGCTGTGTGGGAGACAGGAGCCAGACCAGGTTATGTATTTTGTGTCCCACTAGAGAGCTTACAGGTTATTTGCAATTCCTGCACTCCCAACTTTAAGGCTTTTTGCCTGAGGACACCATCTGCATCATAACACCTTAAAAAAACTCTCCCACAGACTTCCCCATATTCCATGTAATGGAAAATTGCAACACAATTTACAAGACATTGAAAACCAAGGAGCGGCCCAAGATGTCAGCTCCAAGAAGCTACAGTAAATGTCTTGGGACCAGAAAGAATGATTAAACAACTGGCATTCCGGCAAGAAGCATCTGTCTTTTGTCACTCTCCCCAAAGCAACATAAAAATGTGCAGAGGAAGGCCGCTATTTCAGCAGGGGCAAAGGAGGTCAGCTGTTGGTAACATTTTCCACCGTCTCACAACTAAAACCCAAAACCATTACCTTCCAGCTGCCTATCAGGAGTGTTTGCTGATGCGGCCCAAGGGTGCCTAATCGCTATCCCCGGTAACCCGTGGCAGCCCTTGCGTCCTGGAGGATGATAAAATGGCAGAACCTAGGGAGGAGTTGGATGTGAAACTTCACCCCTATGCCAAACTGGGCTTAGGTTTTTACATTTTTCATTTTTTTTCTTTTTTTCAGATTTCTATCCAAAACATGCTTTTCTTGGCAGCTTACCTAGAGGACTGTGAAGTCATAGTGCATGAATTATCCAATTCTTACCTCTGCAGGATGGTAAAACAGACTCAAGAAGACTTGCGAATGGCAGCTGTTCTCTGGCCGGGCGGAAACCAGCAGATCTGCCGGCAGTGCACACACGCATACACACAGGCTGTGTGACAATCCACCTTCAGCTGTCCTCCAACACTGGAGTGAGGCTCTCTGTGTTGACCCCATCACTCCAGATCTGTGCTTAACTTCTCAGAGTCAGTTCTTCTTTTCTCTAATGACTACTTTTCAAAAAGACGAGAAAGTGTGGAATTTCTCGCTATTTCTTATTAATGGGTAAAAGATTAAATAGTTGTGTCTACCTTTTCAGTCTGTTCTCTACATACTCCTTTGATTCCTACGTTCACACCCACTGTCCAGCTTTCTTAGAAATTTCTCTCTAGCCCTTTCTTGCTGCATTTTCTGCCTTGGTTTATGCTGTTTCTCCTAAGACGGAGGTCTTTACTTTCACCCCTGTCTTACAAAAGGCTGTTTTCTCTTCAAAGCTACCACATCTGTGAACACTTCCCAGGTTCCTGGTTCTGACTTAGGCATTGCTCTAGCATAGCAAGTCTTTTTATAGTATTTTGTGGATGATCAAGGCCCTTGGCTTTACAGGTGTTTGTTTTCATGTGTACCCACCAATAAATTGTGAGATTCATGAGGGCAGACACCATATCTCACTCACATTGATGTCTCTCAAACTGCCTAGCACAATGTCTTATATATAGTGAATATTTAACAAATATACACTGAATCTGAATTTGAAAACATGAGGACTGAGAAATATATGCCACTAAAGGGATACATGGATACATTCATCAACATGAATAAAGTTCTAGATATCAAAGAATGAGATAAAATATTTGCAACATATGTTGCAAGACAAATTGAATATATGAATGCCAACAAATCAAAGAGACAGGAAAAGACAGAAACATGAAAACATGGGCAAAGGAAATAAGATGTCATTTTACAAGACAGGAAAAATAAATGTTTAATACACATTTGAAATGATATTCAAACTAAAGAGTAATAAAGGAAGTGCCAATTAAAAATAACTGAGATATCATTTTTCATGCATCACATTGATAAAATGAATAATTTTGATAGCATTAACTACTAAGAGAGGTGTAGGGAACATGCAGTTTCTAATGAGAGTGGAAATTATCCATTTCAGACAGCAGGTTTCAAGTATGACCTAGTAATTCTACTTTTCAGTGTCTACTCAAAGTACTACTGTTTGTGTGCATAAGGAGGAAGTATCACAACATGATTTGTGATTGCCCAAAAAAAATGAGAAATGAACCTCACTATCCTTTTTTTTAGGAAAATGTAATGCTATGCAGCAGCTAAAAGCAACGAGTTTGCCTGAGCAGAGCAGCCTTCTCTGACTGAAATACTACTCCTGCCTATACCCTTTCACCCGCTTTGTCTTCATAGCACCTGTCACTTCATGTTAGTGCATTAGTGATGCACACGCTTATTTGGCTGTTATCTTCCTCCCTGTCTAAAATGTAAGTCTGATAAGAATAGAGATGTAGTCTGTTTCTCCAGTATCACATAGGGAGCCCCAGCACATACTGCCTGGAATCGTACAGCGACTCAATACCTTGTTATTGAATGAATAACGTTGAACTATATATAACACATAGAAAACTCACCTAGGCATATTGATAAGAAGAAAAAGAACTTTAAGAGTAATCCATATAGAATTCTATAATTCATGCATAATAAGTACAAAATGATTTCTTTTTATAATATTACTCTAATAATTTCACTGTCTCCTCGTTCCCTCCTGTTTCTAACATGGCCATTCTAGACTCACTACCTCAGCAGAAAGATGTTAAGTGGACAAAAGGTGGAAATATCACCTACATGTCTCTTCCTACCTCTGCTTTTTAAAAGCATCAACGCTTTAGGGGGACAGAGGGAATTCTGAGTCTTCTGTCTCATTACACCCCCCAGCCTAAAAAGCAAAACAAAACAAAAATTCCTTGAACTGAGAGGGGTAGGACAAATGGAGCAAACAATGGGACTGTGGATTCCTTTGCAGGGAGCTACTTCTCCCAGGCAGTATCCAGAAAGTGTGAGACCCCAAAGGGAGTTTTGGTAGAAAAGAACCTGGATGGCATTGCAGGAATTCTCTTGCTATAATAGCACTGCAGGTAGATGACTGAGTCTTACCCTTCCAACATTAATGGGGTAAAGGCAGTCTGCAGTTCTAAAGAGCTGAAAAGATGGGAACGAGCGTTTTCTCCCTAGATGCCTATGGCACAAATGATTTGGAGGACAAGATACTTTTCTAACCATCACCAAATTTAGGTGCAACCATGACGGAAGGGAGAATAGAAGGGGTTAGTGGACTGGGAGTAACTTTTTTATGAAGCTAGACTGCAACCTTTAAATAATTTTTTCTTACACATCAGAGTTGAGCCTGGGCTTTACACCTGCACGTATATAGTTTAATATGTACATGAAAAATGTCTGGAAGGTTGCAGGCATGGACAGTGGGTGGTGGTGATGAGGGGCTTGCTCTGTCATGTTTGAATTTTGTACCAAGAATGTATTCATGTACTCTGTGTTATTAAGTATTTCCAAAAAATAAAAAGTAAAACAATCTAACATACTTTCTTGCCAAAAGGTAGAGCAAGAGTTTTAGGAATTGCTAAGGCCATGGAGAGGGACTGAGGTTAGAGCTGACAGGCCACTAAGAGCAGATCCAAATGAGGCTGGATGCAGCTGGCCAAATACTGTTTGCAAAAAGCTGTGATTCTGCACTTTTGTTTCTTCTTCCTCTAGAATTTCTCTGGCCTGCCAACAGATCTGCTTAGCAGCCTAAATACCAAAATTTATGTGAATTTGTAACTCAAAATTAATCAAAGGCATATGAGGAAAAAGATGAAACATTAAATCCAAGTTCTGTCATGGATATTCCTTCTTAATTATTTGGGAAAACAGTATAAAAATCTGATGTTTATGACCATCTCAAACTTTTCGAGCTGGTTTCAATTCCAGCCATGTTAAATTGTGTGCAAGTTAAATTTTATTTTCTACATGCCATTGCTCTAACTAGTATTCATTTAAAATTAATTTTGTTGTCCATATCTTGATGCCTTCTGTTTCTTGAAGTTCATAAAAGGTTTGAAATCGTGTTTAGAAAGTGAACGCACATTTAAATGTAAAGCTACAGAAGGAAAAGAACTTAGGCTTTGTAAAACAATCGCCAGGTGTACTGATGCCTATCTCTAATGGTTTCTCTTAGAGATTGTTTCTCTTAGAGATTCTCTTAGAACCTTTATCTTTCCATATTGTGACTTAGCTTCTCCCTGTCAATTAACTGGTACTTTTGAAGACAGACTCAATGGACTCAATGGTAATCCTCTCTCTTGGGCAGTCACTGTTGACAACAGTCGTCTGATGTGTTTGCTTCTTCTATTTAACTTCAGTTGTACCTACCGTGATGCAGTACGCACACAGAAGATGCTGATTTAAACACCAAACATTTATTAAGGAGTATGGGGTATCTCATGGCATCTGTGTGGCTGCAGCTTATTCTACTGTCTCTACTGACTCTGGGCATCAGACACTGCTTCATCTCTCACTGTTTGCATCACTAGCTGTTGCTTGATTCAAGATCCTACGTTGGCAAGTGCACATCTTGCCTTTTCTGGGTCTAGGGTGAAAGAAAATGCTCAGCTTGTCACCAAGACCCAGAAGATAGAAAATTCACAAGCAGTGAAAGGGAGTTCAAAGGCCAAGGGGGTCCTAAAAACTCAGTAATACTATATATTACAGGGATTAAAGTGGAATTTTTTTGCATCAACTGACCCTGAGATGCTTATAAAACACTGGCTTGCTTAATATTGGGTTTTAAATTTCTACCTAAATGTATTAGTTTTCTATTGCTGCATGACAAATTAACTAAAAACAGCACCTTTAAATTAAAAAAGTATTATTTCACGGTTTCTTCGGGTTGGGAATTCAGTGGCACCTTAACTGTATGGTTGTGACTCAAGAGCTCTCATGACATGGCAATCAAAATATCAGCCGGGGCTGCAGTCCTCTGAAAGCTCGATTTGGGTTTCAGGATTCACTTCAAAGGCAGCTTATTCACATGCTGACAGTTGATGCCTAGGGTTGGCAAGAAGCTTCTGTTCCTCGCCACAGAGACCTCTCCATAGGGCTGTTTGAATGCTCTCCTGGGGCTCTCATGACGTGGAAGCTGTCAGTGATCCAAGAGAGAGGAAAGCAGAAGCTGCAATTTTTTAAAATGACATTTCAACCAGGCACAGTGGCTTACGCCTATAATCCCAGTACTCTGGGAGGCCAAACTAGAAGGATTGCTTGAGCCCAAGAGTTTGAGACTAGCCTGGGCAATATTAGTGAGACCTCATCTCTATTAAAAATTGAAAAGGAAAAATTATTCAGGCATCATGGCACATGCCTATAGGCCTGGCTACTCAGGAGGCTAAGGTGGGAGGATCTCTTGAGCCCAGGAGGCAGAGGTTGCAGTAAGCCGAGATTGTGCCACTGCACCCCAGCCTGGGTGACAAAGTGAAACACTCTCTCAAAAACAAAAACAACACACACACACACATACATCAGACATTTCTATTTCTGTACAATATTCTATTGGAAACACAAGTCATTCCTAATCAGTGTAGAAAAGAACTACATTGAGGCATGAACACCAGGAGGAGAGGATCACTGGAAGCTGGCAGACTTCAGCCAAAGGAAAATAGAAATTTGGATTCAAATGGATCCACAACCTATGTGACAATGGGATATACAGACACAAATGAGGTTATCATAATCACTTGATTTAAAAGCCAAAAGCTTTGTTGAATCCATTAAATTATAATGATTAAATAAAACCCAGAAATTCAAATATGTCACAGAAAGAGTCAAGAATTTTTTTCAACTAAAGCCAATTTGGAATTTCTTTATTGAAAGAAAGCTACTTCCTGGTCCTCTTCCAAAAACTGTCAGAATAAAATGATAAATCAGAAAATTAAGGAGATGTGCTCTTTTTAGAATATTATTTGGCTATTTGGAAAGGTTTTAAATTATTTTAAAGCATTAGATTCTTTTCATCTAGAATTGTGTTTCATCATGCAATTTTGGACACAGATGCTTAAAAGATAAAGATCATTGTTTTTCATGCTTTAGGACAAGTCTTAGTCTTTTTCTTGTTTAACTGTCATGAGTTTAACTCAGACGCTTCTCATCCTGCTGCTGCTCTCACAAAATCAACTGAAAAATGGGGAGAATTTTGACAGGTTTCTCCTTCCCAGCTCTAAGTGAAATTATTTGTATATATGTCTGTCTTAGTCTGTTTGGGCTGCTGTAAGAGAATACCATACACTGTGTGGCTATAAACAACAGAAATTGATTTCTCACTGTTCTGGGGGCTGGGAAGCCCAAAAGCAAGAATCCAGCAGGTTCAGTGTCTTTAGGGTTTGCTTCCTGTTCATGAGCAGCCATCTTCTTGCTGTGTCTCTGGCAGAAGGGGCAATGGGGCTCTACAGAGTCTCTTCTATAAGAGGCTCTGCTCTCATAATCTAATCATTTCCCAAAGGCTCTACACCTCCTAATAGTTTCACATTGGGGGTTAGGATCTCAACACATGAATTT
This sequence comes from Leontopithecus rosalia, assembly GCA_028533165.1. Taxonomy (NCBI): domain Eukaryota; kingdom Metazoa; phylum Chordata; class Mammalia; order Primates; family Cebidae; genus Leontopithecus; species Leontopithecus rosalia. The sequence goes on from CM052662.1 coordinate 91,625,621, forward strand.
TAGAGGGACACAAACACCCAGCCTACAGCATGTGTCTCTTTGGATTTAAATAAATAACATCACATTTAAGATGAAAAGAAAGAAGAAAAGAAAGAAAAAATGTCCTAGTAACTAAATTCTTGGGGGCAAAGACAGTGGTTTGCTATCTGAGGTTAGTCGAGTTCTAGTCCAGAAAAAGCTGAGGAATTTGCTGAGTTCAATGGTATGTCAATCATTTCAGCCCTGCAAATGGGCTACAAACTAATGGTGGAGACAAGACATAGTAGAAGGTCCTATGAAATTTGTTACAGAGTTATTAAAAGATCCCTTTGAATCAAGAGGAATATTTAGCTGGAACATGTATCAGCTGTACACTGAAGCCAGGTCTTGCTGGGTTGAAAAATGTGTTATTCAATATAAAGGATATTTGTAAGCTGGTCGTTCAACCATGGATAGCTGAGGGAGGCTGTGGTAGGAATACTTACACTGTGCTGCAAATCAGTGTTCTCTTTTCACCCATCTCAGTAAGGAGGCAACTCATCCACATATCACAGGACCTGGAGGACGTACATCACGGGGATGTCCTAGAAGGGCGTCCTGTGATCTACAGTTTACAACAGCCTGGTGGTGGTGGTGGTGGGGAAAGCCGAACATCACTGGAGACAAAGTTGGCTCGGCCAATTGAAGGCAACGCTCACAGGACACAGGAAACTGTCTAGGGAGAAGTTCAGGTATTAAAGCCAAGTATGCTTTTTTTAAAAAAGTAAGAAAGGTGACCACAGACCAGAGTTGGATGGTATATAGCCTAAAAGAGCAATTTGGGATTTAATTAGGAAAAGGAGACTTGAGCCAATACTTATAGAGGTGTCTGCTTCATATACCTTAGTCGTTTCACCTGTCTGCTGAGGCAGGTAGGTGTGAATGTTTTCATTTGGTTTACAGTCAAGAACACCGATGCTCCGATTATTAAGGGGTGGAGTCAGGATCCTGACTCAGGATCGTACCACAGCATCATTATCTCTTAGACCTTATTTTTCTAGACAATGGAAAAGGGGAAGAAAGAAGAGGAAGAGGAGGAGGAGAAGTGGTAGTAGCGGAATTGTTCTAGGACCAGAATTCTCCAGAAGGAGCAGGAAGACATAAAGTTCACGGCAGGAATACCTGAGAAGAAGGAAACTTCTTCACCCAAAGAGGAAGACAGGCTGACCTAAGAAATGGGTCTTGTAACTCCGTTTCTGCTGCAGAGCCAGGAAAGTGTGTGTGCAGATAGGAGAACTGCAGTCTCAGAGGGAACAAAGGAACAATTTTACAAATTAGACCAAAGCTACCATGTATAGTTGAGAGGTCCATACAGCTACTCTACATTCCCGCTGAAGGGCCTGAAGAAAACTGGTAGGGATTCTTCACTAGCTCGAGACAGTCTGAGGGGAAAGAGTGTTCCCCTTCAACTTCACTTTATTACCTTTTTTGGGATCCCCAGTTCTTCAAACTGGTACTCTTTGAGCATGAGAAGGGACATTGAGGAATGAGATTATGAACTCCTGGAGGGTAGGAGCTTGGCCTTCATATTCAATATGTTTCGTAATAGCATATTAGATAAACAAAAATTACTTTTAAAAAAATATGTTGAATGACGACAAGTCTTTTCTAAAAATAGAATTGGCTTCATGTTCTATAGTTCTACCTCTGTGGTCTCATCACACAAACATATGTTTTAGATCTTAGGCTATTCAAGACATGTGTCCTGACCTATTATTTATAACAAATGGAAATGAAAACTGCAACCCAAAAGTTTAAAGAATTTGCCTGAGGACTATAAATGGGTTACATGCAAGCTGTCAGATGGCCAAGATGAGGACCTGGAAATAAGCACAGATTATTCAATCAGGCAATGTGGTTCATGACCCCACAGGGGATCTTTCCTTCCTGCTATGTAACTCAGAGGATCTGAGGCTGTGGGCCCAAACTTGGTCAGAACTTCAAGTGCTGTTGTCTTCTTTTTTTTTTTTTTTCATACTGGCTCAAAATCCAGAGGATGTTGAGGCATGGGCAGCCTCCTGTCTCTCTCTTTCCAGGAGTAGCTACAACTCTTTTGAAGTATGAGATGCAGGTTAAACCGTCCTTTGCTCAGGCAAAAATAAGTACTATCAGGAGAAACGAGATGGCTGTTGAAATTCAGTATTTTTCCTAGCTCAGAAGCTGAAAACCAAAGTGTGAAAGATTCCAATCAAAGAAAGAGCTTGAATCACCTTCTGTTCCAGATGGGGCCTCACAACAGTTACAACTGCTTGTTCTGGACACATTCGTCTATCCGTGCTTACAGATGCAGCACTATGAAATGCTTGAGATATCCAGGAGGTGGGCAGTAGATAAACAGACCGTATTCATTGTTGTAACTGGGAATGCTTTTATTCCCCATTGCTCCCACAGAGCTGCTATAAACATATAAAAGTCTCCTGAGTTTGGACTCATGTGTGCCCAGTCTCAACCTTGACAATTTATTTTCCTTTATTTCATAATTACAAAGCTGAAAAACTAACGGTCTTACAATCGTTCTAATTTTTTTGCCCACTTTCAGGACAGTGATAAGGGGGAAAAAATACCCACTAGCATTTGTTTATGAAATAATGCCACTATAGAAACCTAACTGAACAAAAACCTGAAGATCTGGGTTCTAGTACCTGGTTTTAGGTACTTAGCTTTCCCATTACCTTAGTTTACTCATCTGTAGAAAGCACGAGGTTAGATTAGCTAATTCTTCCCTCTAAGATCCTATGCTTCTGTGGCATCTAGGTATAACTGCAGAACTTCAGAAGAAAAGTCTGGAGCCAAAGATCTGGGTTTTAGATCTGACATTGTACATTTTGTGGTTTTATTTCCTCATTTCTAAGAAATGGAGAATAATATCTGTCACTTGGTGACAAGTGTAATGTGAGATTAGATATTTCCTTGTGTAAGTAATTTGCAAGTAAAAAGGTCAGAAAAAAGACCCCTTCTCAACATATTAAAGCATACTAAAAAGCTATAAAAGCTAGATTAATTAAGTAAATGTGGTATCTATGCAGGAAAATGCAAGTAGATTCTAAGAATAAAGTCCAGAGAAGACTTAAGTATGTATTAGCAGGTAGTTTACTAAAGAAAAATACACGTAAGCAATACACTCATGAAAAGGTAATAAATATTTCTACGAATCTAATAAATACAAATAAAAACCATAATAAGATAACATTTTCTTCTCATTAAGCAAAAAATGAAATATTTGCTATTAAATCTTGGTGAAAGTACAGGGAAATGGGTCCCATGATACACTGATGATGAGTATAAACCAGGACAGGCGTGTGGGAAGGTAATTTGTCAGTGTTATAACTTTTAATGTGTATATCCTAAGATCAGTAATTACTTTTTTCATATCTATACATGTGCCTAAGAAGGCATGAACAAATATATTCATTGCAACAGTATCCATAAGAGCAAAATATTTGAAATGACTCACTTGTAAGTCAGTAGGAAGACAATTGAACAAAAGGTAGCATATTGCAGCATGGCCAGCATGGTGAAATCCCACCTCTACTAAAAATACAAAAATTAGCCGGGTTGCGGTGGCATGTGCCTGTAATCCCAGCTACTCTGGAGCTGAGGTTAGAGAATCGCCTGAACCTGGGAGGTGGAGGTTGCAGTGAACAAGGTTACACCACTGCACTCCAGCCTGGGTGACAGAGAAGAGACCCTGTCTTTAAAAAAAAAAAGGCACATTCATGCTACAGAGTACTATACAACAGTTAAAAAGACTGAGGTTGCTATCTACAAAACTGACCTGGAATTCCCTCTTAATACACATCGTAGAGTATTAAAAAGCTAGTCATAGTTTGTATTATTTATGCACAAATGCGTATTCATAAAACTATTTCTACACAACATATACTTGCTAAGAAATTCAGAGAAAACAGTTCTGGAAGGATGCACAATGAATAGTAGTCACCTTTAAGAAGGGAAGTAGTGATTAAGAAGACATAAACTTCACCTATAGAATTTATTTTTTTTAGTAAGAATGTATTCATGTATAACTTAAACATTAAAGAAAGTTTTTTTTTAATGGTACTTTAGGTTCTGGGGTACATGAGTTGATCATGCAGGATTGTTGGATAGGTACATACTTGACCAGGTGACTTGCTTCCTCCATCCCCCTGTCACCTGCAACTGGCATTTCTCCCTGTGTTCTCTCTCCCAACCCTCCCTCCCCACGCTGTCCCTCCCTTAGCTCCCCACTACCAACCCCAGTGTGTGATGCTCCCCTCCCTGTGTCCATGTGTTCTCCTTGTTCAACACCTGCCTATGAGTGAAAACATGCAGGGTTTGCTTTTCTGTTCTCATGTCAGTTTGCTGAGAATGTTGGTTTCCAGATTCATCCAAGTCCCTACAAAGGACATGAACTTGTCATTTTTTATGGCTGCATAGTATTCCATGGTGTATATGTGCAATATTTTCTTTGTCAAGTCTATCATTGATGGGCATTTGGGTTGGTTCGAAGTCTTTGCTATTGTAAACAGTGCCACAATGAACATATGTGTGCATGTGTCTTTATTATAGAACGATTTATAATCCTTTGGGTATATACCCAATAATGGGATTGCTGGGTCAAATGGAATTTCTATTTCTAGACCCTTGAGGAATTGTCACTGTCTTCCACAATGGTTGAACTAATTTATACTCCCACCAGCAGTGTAAAAGTGTTCCTGTTTCTCCACATCCTCTCCAGCATCTGTTGTCTCCTGATTTTTTAATGATGGCCATTCTAATTGGCGTGAGATGGTATCTCAATGTGGTTTTGATTTGCATCTCTCTAATGACCTGTGATGATGAGCATTTTTTCAAGTCTGTTGGCCTCATGAATGTCTTCTTTTGAAAAGTGTCTGTTTATATCCTTCACCCCCTTTTGAATGGGTTTGTTTTTTTCTTATAAATCTGCTTTAGTTCTTTGTAGATTCTGGATATTAGGCCTTTGTCAGATGGGTAGATTGCAAAGATTTTTTCCCATTCTGTTGGTTGTCGGTTCACCCTAAAGATTGTTTCTTTTGCTGTGCAGAAACTTAACTTTAATTAGATGACATTTGTCTATTTTGGCTTTTGTTGCCAATGCTTTTGGTGTTTTAGTCATGAAGTCCTTGCCTATGCCTACGTCCTGAATGGTTTTGCCTAGGTTTTCTTCTAGGGTTTTTATGATGTTAGGTCTTATGTTTAAGTCTTTAATCCATCTGGAGTTAATTTTAGTGTAAGGTGTCAGGAAGGGGTCCAGTTTCTGCTTTCTGCACAAGGCTAGCCAGTTTTCCCAACACCATTTATTAAACAGGGAATCCTTTCCCCGTTGCTTGTTCTTGTCTGGTTTGTCGAAGATCAGCTGGCTGTAGATGTGTGGCATTGCCTCCGAGGCCTCTGTTCTATTCCATTGGTCTGTATCTCTGTTTGGGTACCTAACTGGTACCATACTGGTACCCAAACAGAGATACAGACCAATGGAATGGTTTTTTTGTTTTTTAAAGAGAGAGAAGACAAATAAACTTGAATATTTCTTTTTCAGCCAAACTAAAATCTAACAAGAATTCTTTTCCTCCAGGCCATGTTCTGTAAACTTCCATGCATACCCCATGTGCTAGAATACCACCCAACTCACTGAGTCTGAACCCTTCAAGAACTCAGGCTATTACAGACCTTATCTTTTGATTAACCCAACAATGCAGCCAAGTGGCTATAACATTTGATTTCTAGAGTGTTCAGAAACTATTACTCAGATTCTGAGTCAAGGTAGTACTAGAATTTAAATGATTATGGAATTATTTCATCTGATTGAACTTGCAAGCACAAGGTCACAGAGGATGGTGGTGTTTCTCCAGAGATGAATAATTATCCTAATTATTACCGTTGCTAGTGTTCTGTTCTGGAGTTGCTGTTTGCCTTTATATATAAAGTGCTCCCTGAGAGGAGACTAGAATTCCAAATCAATTCTTTCACTGAATTTTTAAAAGACTATTCCATCAGAAGTTAGTAATTTAAGAAAACACAAGTACATGCTTAACGATGGTTATTACTTTTAGAGACAGAAGGAATGCAGAATGTAAAGGCTGGGGACACACAAAGATAAACTTTGTTTCCTTCAATGATCCTAGAAAGCAGAGAGAGAAGATACTTTATGTGATGATGCCCCATTTTGTACATTAAGAAAATAAGACCAGTGGGGGGAGGGGGGAGCGGGGAGGGATGGCATGGGGAGAAATGCCAAATATGGGTGAGGGGGCAGAAGGCAGCAAAACACACTGCCATGTGTGTACCTATGCAACTATCTTGCATGTTCTGCACATGTACCCCAAAACCTAAAATGCAATAAAAATTTAAAAAAAAAGAAAATAAGACTCATTGTGTCACATTGCATGCTTGTATCAAAGCATCTCATGTATCCATAAATATATACAGCTACTATGTGCCCACAAAATTTTTTTAAAAATTAAAAAATTAAATAAGACTCAGAAAAGTTGAGAAATTTGTTCAGAGTCACCCAGCCAGTAGCAAGTACAATTTGTATTTTCTCCCCCTTGCCTGTGAGTCTAAAACTTCTTTCGACTCCATTATGTTCCCTACCATCTTGAAACACGGATCTAAAGATTGAAAACACATGTCCAAGTTGATCTACTGTCAGTTAATATTTTACCTAATATCTGTTGAGTGCTTACTAGGCATCTGGCTTCATTCCAGAGTCTGTCATAATATTCACTTAAATCTTACCAGAACTCTGTGAGTTACAGTATTATAATCCCAGCTTCACAAATGAAGGAATGGAGTCCTAGAAACTAAACAGTGCACTCATGCCACCTCACCAGGAAGTACTGGAGTAAATATTCAAACCTACAACTTCTGGCTCAACCAAGTGCTTTTCCTTCTAACATTGACATTTTCATATTCTCAAGGAAGAGCTCTCATCAGCAGACCATACAATCCTTGAATAAGGTTTACCCCTAGATAGACACATGCCCTTCAGTCTAGGTTAACTGCATTTTGTAGGATACTTATCAAGCAAATCACTGTAGTTTGGAGGGTTTTTATATGTGTCTGGGAGCCATCTGGTCATATTAGAAAAACAAACCATTTCTAAATAATGTCATGTGTGAGCCAACAAGAGATCCATTCTTTTACTTTTTCTCAGGGGCCTCCCAACCTCCTCTGCTGGAATGAGTGTTAAGGCTCCCCTTAAACTGACCCTGAGTAATTTGTTTTAGTAATGTCTGAGCACTCTGAGGTAATAGTCTTAATTGACCCCCACTAGTGCTTTTAAGGGAGCAAGAACTATGAATAAGTGGAACATTTTAATATCTTTTCTTTTTTTTTTCTAAGTTTAGAAATAACTAGAAAATTGACTGTCTAACAGTGAATTAGGGTGCATGTCACCATAAAATTCAGGAAAGGGAATCTGAAAGAAAATATTTAGTTACAGGGCAAATTTGAAAATGGCAGACATCTTAGAGAGAAAAAGAGCAAGAAAGAGAATAAGAATAGACTTTCCTAGACTGCTGATTTGTATTGCTTATAGGCGCTTACATATACCAGGCGTTTTATATGAAGTAACTAATTTCATCCTCACAAAAACCCAGTGAAGCAGATTTGTCTTATTAGTTTTGTACTATAGATGAAGAAGCTGAAGCCAGAAAGTGGCAAGGCTAGAATTCACACCCCAGTCTATCTCTGCCTTTAAAAGTTAGTTCTCCCTTTCACACCAGCTCCCACACTGAGGGCAAAGCATGGAATCCATACTAGGGGGTTCCTGTGTGTTGCTGAAAAAGGAGCTTAGGGTAAAAACTGTAGAGAGCTTCTTATTCTTCCAGAATGGGCTTCATTGTTTCATCTGAAATGTAAATTCTTGGGAGTTCAGTCACAGCCGTGGTCAAAAGAAAGATATTCATTCCTAAGGTGACAAGTGGGTGTTGGTCTCTGGGGGTACCTTTAAAAATTTATAAAATGTAATTGCCTGTCTTTAGGATATAAGCCATTTTAACTAGGGTAAGATGATGTTTCATTATAGTTTTAATTTTTATTTCTCTGATGATCAATGATGTCGAGCACTTTTTTTTTGAGACAGAGTCTTGCTCTGTTGCCCAGGTTGGAGTGCAGTGGCATGATCTCAGCCTACTGCAACCTCTGTCTTCCCAGTTCAAGTGATTCTCCTGCCTCCAACTCCCGAGTAGCTGGGACTACAGGCGTGCACCTCCACACCTAGCTAATTCTGTATTTTTAGTAGAGACAGAGTTTCACCCCGTTGGCCAGGCTGGTCTGAAACTTCTGACCCAAGTAATCCACTTGCCTCAGGCTTCCAGAGTGCTGGAATTACATTACAGGCACAAGCCACTGCACCCAGGCCGTTGGGCAGATTTTCATATGCCTGTTTGCCGTTTGTTTGTCTTTTGACAAATGTCTGTTTAAATCTCTTGCCCATTTTTTTGATCAGATTCGATTTTTTTCCCATAGAGTTGTTAAAAAAAAAGATGCAAACAGTAAAAGAAAAATACCTTATCTACTTCTCAGCTTAAGAAACAAACTTGACAAACCCAGTTAAAGGCCTCTGTGTGCCCCTCCCTGATTTAATATGCTTTCTCCCTTCTAGATATAACCATGGTACTGAACTTAAGGTGTGTCATTGTCTTGAAATTCTTTATAGCTTCCACAGATGTTTGTATCCTTATAAAATATATTTTTTAATTTTGCATATTTTAAATTCTATATAAAGCATTTCCTATTTATTTATTCTCCTGAAATTTATGGTTTTGCTTCTCTTTGTGTCTGAAGTATTTATTCATGTTACTGTGTGTAGCTATACTTTTCATTTTTATTGATAAATAATATTCCATTGTTTGGATATATCACAATTTGTTTAGACGTTCTACCATTGATGGATATTCTCCACACTTTTACTAAGACATATAGTGCTGCTAATCCTACATGTCTTATTAGGTATATGTCAAGAGTTTTTCTTGTAAATATAGCTATATTTACTAAAATTGAGTTTTCCCTCCTAACAATTTTATTTCAAGGATTTTCCCTGAAAAATAAAAACTCTTGAGGCTGGGAATGTTGGCTCACACCTGTAATCCCAGCACTTTGGGAGTCTGAGGCAGGTAAATCACCTGAGGTCAGGAGTTCAAGACCAGCCTGACTGATATGGCAAAACCCTGTCTCTAGTAAAAATACAAAATCAGCAGGGTGTGGTGGTGCATGCCTGTAATCTCAGCTACTTGAAAAGCTGAAGCAGAAGAATCACTTGAACCTGGGAGGTGGAGGTTGCAGTGAGCAAAGATCACACCATTGCACTCCAGCCTGGGAAACAAGAATGAAACTCCTCCTCAAACAAAACAAAACAATAACAACAAACCTCTTGACATATACATAAGAAGATGTAAAATGTCTTAGCTCCTAGTTCTTCTAACTGGTTGTGTCAATTTACTCTTTAATTTCATTTTATTTTGTAGAGACGTAATCTTGCTGTGTTGCCCAGCCTGGTCTCACACTCCTGGCCTCAAGCAATCCTTCTGCTTTGGCCTCTGGAAGCATTGGGATTACAGGCATGAGCCATAGTGCCTGGCCTACACTTTAATGGTTTTATTTTTTAATATCATCTCCAACACTTGATATTGTCTGACTTTTTATCATTTGCTACTCTGAAGGATTGAAGGCATATCTTATGATCTTAAAATACATATCTTTGATTATTAGTGAGGTTGAGTGGCTTTTCATTTGCTCATAAGCCATTTGTTTTTCTTGTGCTGTCATTTGTCATTGTTCACATTTACGTCTCTACTTTTATCGGATTACTGCTTCCTATTGATTTATGGGTATTCATTATATAGTCAGGCTATGTTTTTTTCACTATGGATGCATTGTAAGTAACTTCTATCTGTAATTTTTTTTTTTTGTATCTTGACTTTAGCATTAGCAATGCCAAGTAGACAAAACTAACCACTATTTTACAATTTTTGGTGCTATCATTCTTACTTTTTAAGAATATCACAATGGGATTTGTATGAAAACTATTGTGATTTAAAATTATCAGGGTTGGGTATGGTGACTCATGCCTGTAATCCCAGCATTTTGAGATGTGGAGAGATCACGAGGTCAGGAGTTTGAGACCAGCCTGGCCAACATAGTGAAAACTTGCCTCTACTAAAAAAAAAAAAAAAAAAAAAAAAAGAACGTCAGCCAGTATGGTGGCTGGTGCCTGTAATTGCAGCTACTTGAGAGGCTGAGGCAGTTTCTACTGCCCAGGAGACAGGGGTTGTAGTAAGCCAAAATTGTGCCTTTGCACTCCAGCCTGGGTGACAGTTCAAGACTGTCTCAAAAAAAAAAAAAATTATCAATGTCACTGATACTTGTAGTGAAGCTTCCACAGAGGTCTCCATTTGAACTTCCATGTAATTTTCCTTTAGGACAAAATAATCATGTAATCAGCTCAGGAGAAGTTCTTTCATGTGAATAATTTGGATATAATTTTATGTGACTTTTTTTCTCTTGTTTCAGAAGATGAGAGGAGTTGTGTTTTTAGCAAGACATTTAAACTTTAGTATGTTTTAAAACAAATGTAACCAACAAAATCTGGACGGTGCTTATGGGGGTGAGTTTCCTTCAAAGCAAAGAACAAAATTAAAGTTGTCCTCTAATTTACAAGGACAGTTCCTCACAACTTGGTTCTTGGTCATCTAGTGCTAACTACCATCTATCCTTTGTGGATAATTTAGCCTTTCCCTGGTGTAAAATTGAGAGGCAACATAGCATAGTGGCTAAAGTTTTGTGGCCTGAAAGCTCCATCACTTTCCACAGGTTCTTTTTGATCAGATTACTTGAAATACTTGAACCCCAGTTTCTGAATCTGAAAATGTGACCAATGCTGCCTTTCTCACAAACCTTTCTTGGTAGTTAAATTAGATAACATTTGTATTGTATCTGCACATTCAATTAACAGTAGTTACTATTACCTGGCTGTAATGAAACCCTCATCCAATTGAAAACATGCTTTCAAAATGCTATAGCTATTGTAAACAGTGCTGCAATGAACATCAAAGACCTGGAACCAACCCAAATGCCCATCGATGATAGACTGGACTGGGAAAATGTGGCACATATACACCATGGAATATTATGCAGCAATCAAAAATGCTGAGTTCGTGTCCTTTGTAGGGACATGGATGAATCTGGAGACCATCATTCTCAGCAAAGTGACACAAGAACAGAAAATGAAATACCGTATATACTCACTCATAGGCGGGTGATGAACAATGAGAACACATGGACACAGGGAAGGGAGTACCACACACTGAGGTCTATTGGGGGAAATAGGGGAAGGACAGCGGGGGGGGGGAGCGAGGGAGGGATAGCATGGGGAGAAATGCCAAATGTGGGTGAAGGGGCAGAAGGCAGCAAAACACACTGCCATATGTGTACTTATGCAACTATCTTACATGTTCTGCACATGTACCCCAAAACCTAAAATGCAATAAAAAGAAAAAAAAAGACAAAATGCTATAGCTTCTCAAAGGAAACGTGCTTCTTTTTATTCTCTTTAGTCACTTGTTGAGGACTAAGGGTTTCTCTAAAAAAAGGTGCAGTTCTGTGAAAGGAAATGAAAACTAACTTTTTCTTCCTTGATCTTCAGATGGAACTGTTGGTTTTGTTGGGCAACTCAGCTGCACAAGAACACAGTGTGTTCGGCTGGGCCTGTAAGGCCAACAGTACCTGAAAATACAGCCGTTCATTTGGGATGATAGAGAGCTAGCCCGTGTTGCCCCTGGCAGAACATTTTGTTTGGCCGAAATGTTTTCCAAAGCTACAGAACACTCTAGTTGTTCTGTCGCATACAATGTACTTATTCTTTGACTTTACCGTGTTCTATATTAAGGCTTATTTGTCTATCCTTCGGACACTTCTAATACACACTCAAAAAACACACCCACTGCAAGCACCAACGCTTAAATTGAGTTAATGACCTATAAACAGAAAGCAACTCTTTGTAACATGATTAAGAGAGACTCCTTTAGACTTCCTTTACCAATTGTGATCTACTGGTTTCTTCCAGAGACACATAATTTGCTTGGAATTTCATAAATACATGTCTGTTTTTTCTAATAGGGATTCAGACTCTCTTAATGTTAGAAAGTTTCAGTCTTAGATCACCTATCTTAAACTAACAAATAAACCTAAAAATGCTTTGGTGAAATATACATCTGAAAAGGCTACAAATGGGTAAAGAGAATCAGAAATCTTAGCTTGGAATCCTTGGAATTCTATATAATTTACTAGCTCTGGAACCTGAAATGAGTCACTTGATCCCTCTGAGCCTCAGTTTACCTTATTTATCGAGAGGATGCTAAAAGAAATTAAAAAAACAGAGAGTAAAGACAGGCTGCTTGTTATCTGATCAAAGTTAATTCAGGAAAGTGCCCTTTGAAAACTATATAGCTTGGAGTTTTCCAGAATATCTCTTAGTTTATACATGAAAATCTATATCCTTTTAAAAGATTTCTAAGTTCGTCATTCTCAGAGGGATAAGGGGTTTCGGCAGAGCCCCTCCAATATCACAAGTCTCACAGGCACCGAGGCAGGAGATAAAGGTATCTGGTTCTGAAGGTTATCTCTCAGGTCACCTGGGCCCAGTAAAGAGGGAAACAGAAGCAGCTCCTTGACCTCACTTTCCCTACTCTGGGCTGTAAACAAGTGACTTGAGGGGAAGTATGAGGTCTATTTGTTGCCTCCTCCTAACAGAGAAAGCTCTTTCTGCTGTTTTCAAAGGCAGCGACTTCTGGCAGGAGCCAGTTAGGACAGGGCTGCCTTTGGCTCACTAACCTCAGAATCATTGCTGACATGCTCCTGGAGGGTAGGGTCTGGGGCAGGAAAATGTCTGCTCAATGTTTACCTCTCAGAGGTCATTTAAGCCCATGTCCTGGCAGGCAGGTCTCATCTCTTATAGGGTAGAATCTGGGGTGAGCATGGAAACTGAACTCAAGAGGAAAGGTCGGTTAATCCTGCCTTAGAAAGAATCAAGGACATTGTGATCAGAGAGAGATTCCAAGATTGTTGCGGGTGCTGTGACCTTCAAGGTGACCATCTCAGTTCTGAATTTTCCACTGCGAGGAAATCAAAGCCCCACAAGCATTGCTATATGACAAGAAATGTGTGTCCAAGAATAACATGCCGAAATTCAAGATTGTTCTAAAATGGATCGTGCTTCAAATGGGTGTAGCCTTTCTGTGGAGGGGCTGTTACATGACCCACCCTCCATAACTAGAGGACCCCTTTAAAAGGCCCACTTCTTTGGGTTCAAATAGGGCTACTTTCAGGAGTGGCTGCTGCTTCTGGAATAACTTGTTAAATGTGTGTTTGAGTGTTTTGCTGAGACATCATTCTTTCTTTCTGCCATGTGTTTTCCTCTCCTTCTCCCAGGAAGGCAGCTTTGCCCTCCCTTGCCTCAAGAGAGGTTTACGTGGTGAGCATATATCCAAAGGACTACAAATCGTTTTACTATAAGGACACATGCAAACCAATGTTTATCGCAGCACTGTTTACAATAGCAAAGACCTGGAATCAACCCAAATGCCCATCGATGATAGACTGGACTGGGAAAATGTGGCACATATACACCATGGAATATTATGCAGCAATAAAAAACGATGAGTTCGTGTCCTTTGTAGGGACATGGATGAATCTGGAGAACGTCATTCTCAGCAAATTGACACAAGAACAGAAAAGGAAACACCGTATATACTCACTCATAGGCGGGTGATGAACAATGAGAACACATGGACACAGGGAAGGGAGTACTACACACTGGGGTCTATTGGGGGAAATAGGGGAGGGACAGTGGGGGGGAGCGGGGGAGGGATAGCCTGGGGAAAAATGCCAAATGTGGGAGAAGGGGAAGAAGGCAGGAAAACACACTGCCACATGGGTACCTATACAACTATCTTGCATGTTCTGCACATGTACCCCAAAACCTAAAATGCAATAAAAGAAAATAATTAAAAAAAAGAAAGCAAAATTTACTATAGACCATGGATGTTTCTGGCTGTCTTGTTCCCAATAACTGGGGCCTTTGAGAGGAATATACTAGGGAGATGGGGGGGAAATAAGTGTCTTTTGAGAAGAGTGACTCCCTAAGACTGGAGTGAATGGAAATCTGTGTGGAGAGTGGCAGACTGCCCCCTGCATCAGGAAGAGACCCAGGGAGGAGACAGGACTGACGAAAGCTGCAGGTAAGGGGGCTGGACACTAGCACAGGGCTCTGCCCACAGACAGCAGAGGACACTATAGAGACACCAGCCTCCACAGAATCCCAGAACGACGAAACCTGGACAATAAGCATGTATCATCATCAGGATGAACTGGAGGCTTGTGACTTCTCCCTCTATTATGACCTAGTCTCTGAAGTCACACAGCATCACTTCTGCCATATTCTACGAGTGGGAGTAGCCACATGCTTTTTCCAGGTTCAAACTGAGAAGAATTAGACTGCATTCAAGATAGAGGAGTGGGGAGATCGCATAATAAGAGCAGCAGAAAAGACGGAGATATTGTTGCAGCCATTTTGGAAAATGGAATATCTCCCTTTACGTGGAGGTAAAACCCAGAGGCAACTATGTGGGTGAACAAAAATGCAACGTAGAATGCGGTTATCAATGTCCTTTCAAAAGAACCAGTTCCACAACCTTCTGTCATTGCCACCATTTCCGCCAGATCACCCATCATTGCATCAAAGGAAATGCACCTGAGGAGATGTGGCCTGAATTTCTATGACTGTCAGTAGAAAGAGAGTCTGTAGAGGTCTGAAGATATATAATAGATTTCCTCCTTGGGATTTAAGTTCACAATTTTACATGGAAATAGATTAATTTGGTTTTAGTTAAAAAGTTGATTGAGTCTAATCATACCTGGCCCTGGACAATCTATTTTCCACTGGTTTGGCCTACTGAGGACTGTGGAGATATTAGATCTTTAGCTCATGGAACCCTACAGTGGAGATGTGCCACCCTACACCCCATTTATATCTTCTTCCAGACACTCTGTTACCAAGCTCACACAATACCGTATGTTCAGATGGGGCTGAACTAATTGTGTATCAGGAAAATAGTTTAGATTTGATATAATAAAGATTTCTGCTGGGTTTGTTTCATACCACAAAGTTTATCCACTGAAAAACTCTTCAGGCATCATTGATTAACAAGTAGACTCTATGGCTACAGTACATTAAATGTCAAAACGTGCGTGTGTGTGTGTGTGTGTGTGTGTGTGTGTGTGTGAATATATAGTGCCTTTTCTTATAAGATTTTAGAATTTATTATATTCAAACTTCTGAGTTAGAGGGGTCAATACTGTTTAGTATTAGAAATTTTTTTCCTAGATGAAAATATAATACCAAGCCACACTAAGCAGATTGTTTATATTTCTGCATAACTAAAGAGTTCAGCTTTATTTAATGGGATCTTTGGGCTCAGCATAGTGGGAAAAACAGGATCCATATCTCGAAGAGCCATGTGGCAGTCTTGCAAAATAAACTCCCGATAAAGCTGTAATCCCTTTGTTGGCTTAACTGTGATTAGATTTGAGACACTGGAAAGCTCCACAAAGTACTTGCATATAAAGTGGACGATATCTTTATTATGCACATATTCCGCAGGGCACTGGCAGGAGGGGTATCTTGTTCTTTGCTAAATGCATCATTTCAGCAATGCTTTAAATTTGAGTTGGATATACCTCAGCTCTGAGATTTGA
Organism: Leontopithecus rosalia; assembly: GCA_028533165.1. Lineage (NCBI taxonomy): Eukaryota > Metazoa > Chordata > Mammalia > Primates > Cebidae > Leontopithecus > Leontopithecus rosalia. Next base: position 91,641,392 of record CM052662.1, read on the forward strand.
AATCCTGGTCTCACTCTCATGCCTCTGAGCATCAGATGCATGTGATTGGCATGACAATTAGGGAGGAGGTGATATATTTTCCAGGTCAACCTGAATTATGGGGCATAATCAAGTAACTCTCACTACTTGATTATGGTTTAAATCCAACTTGACTCAATATCATGTTCAAGAAGCAAACCGCAGGCCAAGAAGTCATCCTTAGTCTACTGCATCTACTTATTGATAGAAGGATGGGCAGGTTTTGATTAGTACTGGCAGCTTTGACTCAAATCTGTGAGGTTTTACATTGCTAGAAAGTGCAGCATTGTGGGTATGCTAGAGCAAATATCTGTCCTCAAGCCCCAGTCTTTAAAGTAGTGACTTGTAGAGCCACAGGAGACCCCCAGATAGTCAAGACGATTCACTGACAACTTGTGTAATCCTTCTTACTGTGTCCCAAGGAATCCTGATTTTTAGGTAGAAAGTCTGGGCCTCAGAATGTAACCACCAAGGAGTTCACCTTGCCCGCTGCCTAGACAGAGCCAATTCATCAAGACAGGGGATCTGCAGTCAAGAAAGAGTCATTCATGTAGAGCCAGCTGTGCAGGAGACGGGAGTCTTATTATTACCCCAATCAGTCTACCCAAGCAATCAGGGAGCAGAATTTGTAATGACAATTTGGTGGGTGGGGGAAAGCCAGTGAGCCAGGAGTACTGATTGGTCAGAGATAAAATCATAAGGAGTCAAAGCTGTCTTTTGGTACTGAGTCACTTCCTGGGTGGGGGCCACAAGATCAGGTGAGCCAGCTAACCAATCTGGGTGGTGCCAGCTGATCCATCAAGTGCAGGGTGTGCAAAATATCTCAAGCACTGATCTTAGGAGCAGTTTAGGGAGGGTCAGAATCTTGTAGCCCCCTGCTGCATGACTCCTAAACCATAATTTGTAATCTTGTGGCTAACGTTAGTCTTCCAAAGGCAATCTAGTCCCCAGGCAAGAGGGAAGTCTGCTTTGGAAAAGGGCTGTTATAGTCTTTGTTTTAAACTATAAACCGTAAATGAAATTTCTCCCAAAGTTAGTTCAACCTACACTTAGGAATGAATAAGGACGGCTTGGAAGTTAGAAGCAAGATGGAATCAGTTAAGTTAGATCTCTTTCATTGTCTCAGACATAATTTTGCAAAGGTTGTTTCAAGAAGGCAAGTTTGAGAGCATTGGGCCTCTCTCTTGTCTAGAACCAGAAAATGTTGGGAAGAGTTTCAAAATTCTGATGTCTAGATTGTTTCTAGCCTAATTAAATCCAAAATGCTGAGGGCGAGGTCTATGCATCTGTAGATTTTAAGCTTTTAAGGGATTCATTACATAAGTCAGCCTGAGAACCATGGATCCCAGTTTCTACAGTTAGTGAACCAGCGCTGCAAATTTCCTAACCTGTGGAATAATATAACACTTTGTCGGAGGAGTCTGGGACTTTAGGAGAGGACTGATCTTCATTGTAGATTAAACACAGATGGAACAAGTTGAACTCATAAACTCCATCAGTAACTGTCAGGTCAAAGGCATTAAAAAATATTTTTTATAAAACCAGCCCCCTCTAGCTGAGTTCTGCCATTCTCTCTCTCTCCCCTTTTCTTTGTGGTTTCTATATCCTTTCATTCACAATCCCAGCCCCAGAGTGCTATCTGGCTATGCTCCTCTTTTTAACTAAAACTAAAAATAAAAATAAACTTGGGCTCTGCTGCCTGTTGCTTACCCCCACTGCTAAGGCAGTCAGCAGCTGTGTTCACAAATGTCTGGAAAATGGATCTGTTCCAATGATCTGGAAAATCATGCTGTAGACACAAAGATTTGCTACCGTGGGACCATTGAGTGAGGGTGATAAAGTTTGTTGTATTTCCTTTTTGAAACTGGATGAAGCGATGTGGATAAGGGAGCAAGGATTTTGTAGGAAGTGAGATACATAGTTTTGTTGCTGCTAATCTCCTCACTTAAAGATAAGGAAACTGGAAAATAAGGGTCTTCAGAATAGAAAGCTCTTCAGGGTCCTTTCAGACTACTTGCCTTGAAGCTGGTATCCATGAGCTCATTACCAAACAGAATGTGTGTGGGGTACAATCTTACGGTGCCTTTGCATTAGGTGCTGGAGCACTTAGAACTTCCTTCATCTATTATTTTCACATCAATTTCACTGGAGGAAATTCCCCTTCAAACTTAAAGAAAAATGGAAACACTCTAATACCCAAAAAGCTTATTTACCATGCAGGCTGAAAATCCTGTGTTAAGTAAGCCAGACAAAGTTCACGTGAAAGTAATTGCTAAAATTCCTGCCTCTCTTCTGAAACCTGGACAATATATTCTTCTCGGCTCTTAAATTTCTCACAGTGATGATGATAAAACCATGAAAATACTGCTCCTGCTGGAAAACACACAAAACAGCTGTTTTTGTATGTGGTTGGGATGTGTGCTGCTCTAATTAAATATGAAGTGGTCTGTCTGAGTCATAGTTCATTTCGTGCTGCTGTAACAGAATACCTGAGCCTGGGTAATTGATAAAGAATAGAGATTTATTTCTCACCTGGGTAACTGATAAAGAATAAAGATTTATTTCTCACCCGGGTAACTGATAAAGAATAAAGATTTATTTCTCACCCGGATAACTGATAAAGAATAAAGATTTATTTCTCACCCGGGTAACTGATAAAGAATAAAGATTTATTTATTCTGGAGGCTGAAAAGTCCAAGGTCTTGGGGCCCACATCTGGCAAGGGTCTTCTTGCTGCATCATCCCATGGAGGAAGGCAGAGGGCAAGAAAGCACAAGTTTGGGGATGACGGAAGGGGGCTGAATTCATCCTAACCACGTTTATATCCACATCAGGGCAGAGCCTTCATGAACCAGTTACCTCTTAAAGGTACCACCTCTCAACACTGTTGCATTGGGGATTAAGTATCCAACATATGAACTGACGGGGCACATTCAAACCATAGCAGTCTGTTTTGGGAAACAGTATCTTGATTATGCTTAGCTTTACAATGTTTGCTCAAATTATTTTGTTGTTGTTGTTTAGGAAATTTTTTCTGCTGTGAATAATTCCAATCAGTTGATGAAATGAAGCAATATATGTTCATTAGAGAAAAAGAAACACAAAGCATTTCTGTTTTCAATTTCATAGGGAAGAGTAAAGCAAACACAATTCAAGACTTTTCTTACTGTCTTTGATACTTTAACATCCTCTAGTGTATCTGAGGCAATATAGGATAGTGGATCAGGTGAATTTTGTCATGCATAGTTTAAAGAAAAAAATAAGAAAGAAAAAAAATAGTGGAATAAATATCTAGCTATCAATTTGCAAGAGTTCAGATCCCAGCTCCAGCACCACTGACCAGGTGACTTTGAGCAGGTTATTCAGCTTTCCAAAGCCCAATCTCCAAACCTATACATACAAAACTTAAGGGAAGGGCAGATGTGAAGATTAAGCTAGATTATAAAGGCAAAGTATTAGAATATTTCAAAGGCCTCACTTCAGTTTAATATAGCAGTTATTTCTCACTTTTAGAAGGAATTTTTATCTTGATTATAGAAATGAGTTCAACCAAGTTGACCAAACTTAGACCTTTCTTGAGACATATAAAGCATTAAAATTCATAACTACTTTTGAAAGTTAGAATGTACTTTTTATTTCTTTATGAGAACTAATAAAAAAAAATCAGTGTTAAGAAATGTTGAGCCTTATCAAATGAGATAAAATCCAGTTAAAGATTACCAAGTAGACTCTCCAAGATAGCTGAATAGACACAACTCCAGCGTACAACACCCAACGAGAGAGATGCATAAATCCAGAGATCTCCTAGCTCCACCTGAGGTACCAGGTGCATTTCAATGGGTCTGGTCCTACGGTGAGCAAAGCCCACGCAGGGCAGACGTAGGCAAGGAGGCTGCTGCTTCACCCAGAAAGTGCATTTGACTAGCGAGTTGGAGGCTCCTCCTCTGGCACTCCAGTCCAGATACAGGGCTTCCCCCAAAGCCTCAGCAATACACAGAACAGGGGATCTTTGCCAGTCAAACATTGGGACTTACAAGGGCAGAGTTGAACAATGATCCAGGATGGTGTCTTGAATTGGCACACAGACCTAAACAGACACATAAGCCCAAATGCCAGCAGGGAGAGCCTGCGGCTGAGCTATTGCCCCCTCCCCATGCCTGGAGAGAGAGAGAGCTGTAAGCAGGAGGACTGACAGCAGATGGAGCAGCTGGGAGGGCCCCGGAGAGAGAGAGGAAGTTAAAATGGGGAGAGAGCTGGGTGAGGCTGGGTGGGTCCCTACCCTCCCCCACAAACCCCAGAGGGCTGAAGCTGACTCTAGCAGGTTGCACAGCCAGTGCCACAGTCTGAGCTGAACCCTGAATGATCCAGCCCCGTGGAGGAAGGGCACAACCCACCATTAGAGGGGTGGGACTGGGCTACATGTTTTAACAAAAAACACAGGAAGCCTATCTAACAACAGGACTGCATTCTTGACCACCCAGCAGCACCTCCAGGTCAGTGGAAGAGGTGGGCCTAAACCCCCAGTGTAAACAAAAAAGACACAGGAAGCTTCCCTCGTAACCTGAAGGAGTCCCTAGAGACCCAGCAGCACCTCAACAGGCAGACAAGCAACCTCATCAATCAGCTCGCTGACACCACAGCCAGGTAAATCCACAAAGATGGGGAAAAAACAGTGCAAAAAAGATGAAACCATCAAAGACCAGAACACCTCTTCTCCTTCAAGGGATCATAACTTCTCAACAACACGGGAAGACAACATGACTGAGAAGGACTGCAACGAATTGACAGAAACAGGCTTTGGAAGGTGGATAATAACAAACTTTTCTGAGCTAAAGGAACTTCCTTAGAACTCAATGCAAAGAAACCAGAAACCTTGAAAAAAGGTTAGATGAAATGCTAACTAGAATAACCAGCTTAGAGAAGAACATAAACGACTTGATAGAGTTGAAAAACACAGCATGAGAACTATGTAAAGAAACACAAGTTTTAATAGCCAAATCAATCAGAAGGAAGTATATCAGAGATTGAAGATCAACTCAATGAAATAAAAAAAAGAAGGCAAGACAAGAGAAAAAAGAGTGAAAAGAAATGAACAAAGCCTCCAAGAAATATGGGATGATGTGAAAAGACCTAATCTATGCTGGATCAGTGTACCTGAATATGATGGGGAGAATTAATTCAGGCTGGAAAACACATGCCAGGATATTATCCAGGAGAACTTCCCAAGCCTAGCAAGGCAGTGCAACATTCAAATTCAAGAAATACAGAGAACTCCATAAAGATATTCCTCAAGAAGACCAACCCCAAGGCACATAATTGTCAGATTCACCAGGGTTGAAATGAAGGAAAAAATGCTAAGGGCAGCCAGAGAGAAAGGTCAGGTCACCCACAGAGGGAAGCCCATCAGACTCACAGCAGATCTCTCAGCAGAAACCCTACAAGCCAGAAGAGAGTGGGGGCCAATATTCAACATCCTTAAAGAAAACAACTTTCAACCCAAAATCTCATATCCAGCCAAACTAAGCTTCGTAAGTTAAGGAGAAATAAAATCCTCTACAGACAATCAACTCCTGAGAGATTTCATCACCACCAGACCTGCCCTACAAGAGCTCCTGAAAGAAACACTAAGTACAGAAAGGAACAAGTACCAGTCACTGCAAAAGCAAACCAGTGGGCAAAGACCAAAAATGCAATGAAGAAAGTGAGTCAATTAATGGGAAAGAAAACCACAGCCAGTAACAAAATGGCAGGATCAAATTCACACATAACAGTATTAACATTGATTGTAAACAGCCTAAATACCCCAATCAAAAGACACAGACTGGCAAACTGGATAAAAAGTCAAGATCCATCAGTGTGCTGTATTCAGGAAACCCATCTCACATACAAAGACATACATAGACTCAAAATAAAGGGATGGAAGAAGATTTACCAAGCAAATGGAGAACAAAAACAAGCAGGGGTGGCAATCCTAGTCTCTGATAAAACGAACTTCAAACCAACAAAGATCAAAAGAGACAAAGAAGGACATTACATAATGGTAAACGGATCAATCCAACAGGAAGAGATAACTATCCAAAATATATATGCACCCAACACAGGAACACCCAGGTACATAAAGCAAGTTCTTAACAACCTAAAATGAGATTTAGACTCCCACACAATAATAGTGGGAGACTTCAAAGCTCCACTGTCAATATTAGACAGATCAACAAGACAGAAAATTAACAAGGACATTCAGGACTTGGATGCAGAGCTGGACCAAGGGGATCTAACAGACATATACAGAACACTCCACCCCAAGTCCACAGAATATACATTTTTCTCAGCACCACATTGCACTTAGTCTAAAACTGATCACATCATTGGAAGTAAATCACTCCTCAGCAAATGCAAAAAAATGGAAATCATAACGGTTAATCAGACCACAGTGCAATCAGACTAGAACTCAGGATCAAGAAACATACTTAAACCCGCACAACCACTTGGAAACTGAAGAGCTTGCTTCTGAGTGTCGACTGGATAAACAATGAAATGAAGGCGGAAATAAAGATGTTCTTAGAAACCAATCAGAATGAAGACATAACTTATCAGAATCTCTGGGACACCATTAAAGCAGTGTTGAGAGGGAAATTTATAGCAATAAATGCCCACATGAGAAACAAGGAAAGATCTAAAATTGACGTGCTATCATCAAAACTGAAAGAGCTGGCTGGGCGTGGTGGCTCACGCCTATAATCCCAGCACTTTGGGAGGCTGAGGTGGGTGGATCACGAGGTCAAGAGATCGAGACCATCCTGGTCAACATGGTGAAACCCCGTCTCTACTAAAAATACAAAAATTAGCTGGGCATGGTGGTGCATGCCTGTAATCCCAGTTACTCAGGAGGCTGAGGCAGGAGAATTGCTTGAACCCAGAAGGCGGAGGTTGCGATGAGCCGAGATCATGCCATTGCACTCCAGCCTGGGTAACAGAGCGAAACTCCATCTCAAAAAAGAAAAAAAATTGAAAGAGCTAGCAGAGGAAGATAAAAACTCAAAAGCTAGCAGAAGACAAGAAATAACTAAGATCAGAGCAGAACTGAAGGAGACAAAGACACAAAAAACCCTTCCAAAAATCGATAAATCCAAGAGCTTGCTTTTTGAAAAGATCAACAAAATAGACAGACCACAAGCCAGATTAATAAAAAAGAAAAGGGAGAAAAATCAAATAGATGCAATAAAATAATGATAAATGCACTATCACCACTGATCCCACAGAAATACAAACTACCATCAGAGATTACTACAAACAACTCTATGCACATACACCAGTAAACCTGGAAGATATGGATAAATTCCTAGACACTTATACTCTACCAAGACTAAAATAGGAGGAAGTTGAAACCATGAATAGGCCAATAACAAGGGCAGAAATAGAGGCAGAAATAGAGGCAGCAATCAACAGCCTACCAACCAAAAAGAGTCCAGGTCCAGATGGGTTCACAGCCGAATTCTACCAGATGTACAATGAGGAGCTGGTTCTATTCCTTCTGAAACTGTATCAAACAATACAAAAGGAGGGAATCCTCCCTAACTCATTTTATGAGACCAACATTATCCTGATACCAAAACCAGGCAAAGACTCAACTAAAATAGAAAACTTCAGGCCAATATCCATGATGAACGTTGACACAAAAATCTTCAATAAAATACTGGCAAACAGATTGCAACAGCACATCAAGAAGCTTATCCATCACGATCAAGTTGGCTTCATACCAGGGATGCAAGGCTGGTTCAACATACACAAATCCATAAATGCAATCCATCACATAACAGAACCAAAGACAAAAACCACATGATTATCTCACTTGATGCAGAGAAGGCCTTCGAAAAAATTCAACAGCCCTTCGTGCTAAAAATTCTCGATAAACTAGCTATCAATGGAACGTATCATAAAATGATAAGAACTATATATGACAAACCTACAGTCAATATCATATTGAATGGGCAAAGGCTGGAAGAATTCCTTTTGAAATCAGGCACTAGACAAGGATGCCCTCTCTCACCACTCCTATTCAATATAGTATTGGAAGTTCTAGCCAGAGCAATCAGGCAAGAAAAAGAAATAAAGTATTCAATTAGGAAAGGAGGAAGTCAAACTGTCTCTATTTGCAGATGACATGATTCATCTAAAAGACCCCATTGTCTCATCCACAAATGTTCTCAAACTGATAAGAAACTTTAGCAAAGTCTCAGGACACAAAATCAGTGTGCAGAAATCACAAGCATTCCTATATACCAATAACAGACAGAGAGCCAAATAAAGAGCGAACTGCCATTCACAATTGCTACAAAGATAATAAAATACCTAGGAATACAACTAACAAAGGATGTAAAGGACCTCTTCAGGGAGAACTAGAAACCACTGCTCAACAAAATAAGAGAGGACATAAACAGATGGAAAAACATTCCATGCTCATGGTTAGGAAGAATCAATATTGTGAAAATGGCCATACTGCCCAAAGTAATCTATAGATTCAATGCTATCCCCATCAAGCTACCAATGACCTTCTTCACAGAACTGGAAAAAACTGCTTTACACTTCATATGCAACCACAGAGAACCCACATAACCAAAACAATCCTAAGGAAAAAGAACAAAACTGGAGGCATCACACCACTGGACTTCAAACTATACTACAAGGCTACAGTAATCAAAACAGCATGGTACTGGTACCAAAACGGAGACATAGACCAATGGAACGGAACAGAGGCCCCAGAAGCAACACCACACATCTACAACAATTTCATCTTTGACAAACCTGACAAAAGCAATGGGGAAAGGACTTCATGTTTAATAAATGGCGTTGGGAAAACTGGCTAGCAATGTGCAGAAAGCGGAAACTGGACCCCTACCTGTCACCTTACACTAAAATTAACTACAGATGGATTAAAGATTTAAACATAAAAACCTAACACCATAAAAACGCTATAAGAAAACGCTATGGCAAAACCATTCAGGACATTGGCATAGGCAAGGACTTCATGACTAAAACACCAAAAGCAATGGCAACAAAAGCCAAGATAGACAAATGGGATCTAATAAAATTCAGAGCTTTTGTACAGCAAAACAAACCATCATTTGAGTGAACCAGCAACCAACAGAATGGGAAAAAAATTTTGCAATCTACCCAACTGACAAAGGGCAAATATCCAGAATCTACAAAGAACTAAAATAGATTTACAAGAAAAAAACAAACAACCCCATTCAAAAGTGGGCAAAGGATATGAACAGACACTTTTCAAAAGAAGACATATATGAGGCCAACAAACATATGCTCATCATCACTGGTCATTAGAGAAACGCAAATCAAAACCATTTTGAGGCCAGGCGCGGTGGCTCAAGCCTGTAATCCCAGCACTTTGGGAGGCCAAGGCGGGTAGATCACTAGGTCAAGAGATCGAGACCATCCTGGTCAACATGGTGAAACCCCATCTCTACTAAAAATACAAGAAGAAAATTAGCTCGGCATGGTGGCGTGTGCCTGTAATCCCAGCTACTCAGGAGGCTGAGGCAGGAGAATTGCCTGAACCCAGGAGGCGGAGGTTGCAGTGAGCCAAGATCACGCCATTGCACTCCAGCCTGGGTAACAAGAGCAAAACTCCATCTCAAAAATTAAAAAAAAAAAAAAACCACTTTGAGATACCATCTCACACCAGTTAGAATGATGATCATTAAAAATCTGGAGTCAGCCGGGCACGGTGGCACACGCCTGTAATCCCAGCACTTTGGGAGGCCGAGGTGGGTGGATCACGAGGTCAAGAGATCGAGACCATCCTGGTCAACATGGTGAAACCTCGTCTCTACTCAAAATACAAAAAATTACCTGGGCATGGTGGCGCGTGCCTGTAATCCCAGCTACTCAGAAGGCTGAGGCAGGAGAATTGACTGAACCCAGAAGGTGGAGGTTGCGGTGAGCCGAGATCGTGCCATTGCACTCCAGCCTGGGTAACGAGCGAAACTCCATCTCAAAAAAAAAAAATGTGGAGACAGATGCTGGAGAGGATGTGGAGATATAGGAACACTCTTTCACAGTTGGTGGGAGTGTAAATTAGTTCAACCACTGTGAAGACGTGTGGCGACTTCTCAAGGATCTAGAAATAGAAATTTCATTTGACCCAGCAATCCCATTACTGGGTATATACCCAAAGAACTATAAATCAATTTACTATAAAGACACATGCACACGAATGTTCATTGCTGTCCTGTGTACAATAGCAAAGGCCTGGAACCAGCAACCCAAATGCCCATCAATGATAGCCTGGACAAAGAAAATGTGGTACATATACACCATGGAATACTACGCAGCCATAAAAATGATGAGTTCATGTGCTTTGTAGGGACTTGGATGAATCTAGAAACCATCATTCTCAGCAAACTGACGCAAGAACAGAAAGCCAAACACCACATGTTCTCAGTCGTAGGTGGGTGTTGAGCAATGAGAACACACAGACTTACGGAGAGGGGCATCACACACTGGGGGCAGTTGGGGGGGTAGGGGAGAGATATCGAGGGTTGGAGAGGGTGGGGAGGGATAACATGGGAAGAAATGCTAGATCTAGTATGCACCTAAAGTAAAAAAAAATTAAAATTAAAAAAAATCCAGTTAATAAATTTGAGGATTTTTTTCATCCTGCTTTAGATCTTAGATCCTGGAATATTTATGCTAAATAGAACCTTAAAGAACATCTCTTCAAGTGTAGCTGTGGAGGGAGTAACTTACTTATTCAAGCCCTCAAAAGGAGGGGAGTCCCATGAAGACACTCTCTTATCTCTCTCTTTCTGTGTCTCTCTCTTCTTCTCCCTCTCTTTTTCCCTCCCTCTCTTTTCTCTCTCTCACTATTTTCCCTGACAATTCCACTCTTTCTTGGTAAGAAACAAATTCTGTCATCCTCCTCCTTACTATCCGCTCCCTTTTTGCATCTATAAACCCCAAATATTGGAGACAGATCTCAGTCAATTTAGGAAGTTTTTTTTTTGCCAAGGTTAAGGACTAGCCTATGATGCAGCCTCAGGAGGTGCTGACAGCATGTGCCCAAGGTGGTCACGGCACAGCTTGGTTTTATACATTTTTAGGGAGGCAGGAGACATCAATCAATATATGTAAGCTATACATTGGTTCATTTCAGCAAGGTGGAACAACTCAAAATGGGGAGAGGGCTTCCAGGTCATCGGTAGATAAGAGACAAACTATTGCGTTGAGTTTCTAATTAGTATTTCCAAAGGAAGCAAATCAGATGTGCATTTATTTCAGTGAGCAGAGGAATAACTTTGAGTTCTGTCTGTCCTTTGTCTGCAAGGAATTTCCTTGTGGATAAATTGTGAGGGAGGTATGTAGTTTTTGTTTGTTTGCTGCTTAGTGGCTATCTTTTTAAGGAACAAAATGGGAGGCAAGTTTGCCCTAGCAGTGCGTAGCTTGACTTTTCACTTTGGCTTAGTGAATGTGGAGTCCCTAGATTCATCTTCCTCTGACATACCCTTCACACTTTAGGTGTCTCTGTCCTGGACTGAATTCTGATGAAGACTAACTCAGATATTGCATCAGGGCAGAAAGGTATGATGCCTTTCCTTACGTGTCATTAGGGTCATGACCAATATTCTTACAGCAAAAGAGTTTAATAAGCAAAAAGCATAACAAAGTCTTATGTTACATGGGAACTTCCAGAAATGAAGACCCAAAGACCCAGGGAAAACCGTCTGTTTTCATACTGAAGTTTGATGAAGAAAGGACAGCTGTTAGAAATGTGCCTGGGCCGGGCGCGGTGGCTCACGCCTATAATCCCAGCACTTTGGGAGGCCGAGGCGGGTGGATCACGAGGTCAAGAGATCGAGACCATCCTGGTCAACAAGTCGAAACCCCGTCAGTACTAAAAATACAAAAATTAGCTGGGCATGGTGGTGTGCACCTGTAGTCCCAGCTACTTGGGAGGCTGAAGCAGGAGAATTGCTTGAACCCAGAAGGCGGAGGTTGGGGTGAGCCTAGATTGTGGCATTGCACTCCAGTCTGGGTAACAACAGCGAAACTCTGTCTCAAAAAAGAAAAAAAAGGTGCCTGGGCAAAAGGTATGATAATGATAATGGTAATAATCTAATGATAATATACAGATGGAAAAACCTAGCAAGGGCTGTCTGCTCAGATTCTTTCTGGTCTTTATCTGTACCATTCCTTTCCATGGGGCAGGACCCGCTGGAGTGATGGTATTACAAGGAGAAGGGAGAGAGAGCGTGACATTTCTAGGTTTCATAACTTGCTTTGGGCGAGTTGAGTTCTAGTTTTAATGGTATGCCATGGTGAAGAGGAATTCTGGTTTCTCTGACTCCCTTCAGGGAAGAAAGAGAGGTGGAAGACAAGAGGGCAAGGAAAGACCAGAGAGGCCTTGCCTCTGAGGTCCTCCCAATCTCCTTCAGTTCAACGTACTTAGCATGCCAAGCCACCATACTTTGCAGTGTCAAGTACTGAGTCTCCAAACTGCTGACTGTAGATGAGGAGGGTTTAAATTCCAGTCAATGAGAGAAAGCAAAAGTGTTGCCAACACTTTACTTTGGTCTACTTGTCACTTAGCATTCTGGTTTATTTTCTTGCTGATTTTCCCAGGAAGCAAGCCACACCTTGCTAGGATGAGCATTCATTTTTTGGGAGGACAACACAATCTAACCTTATAAGAAGAACCTTATATTCCTTTTGAAATCAAAACTTTGACCCTATCTTTTATGGAAACATGACCTTAATCACTTTAATAACAGGACCTACTGGCTGCAAATGGCTCTCTTTGCCATTCTGGAGAGTCAGAACCAGCTCTAGGAGGCCAGAGGGCAAGGATTTGTCTGCTTTGTTCACTGCTGTATCCCTTGCATATAAAAGAGGAATAAGCACAAAGCGAAACCTAAACATAGATTGGTTGAAGTAATAAATTTGTTTATCCTCCAAAGTGTCCATCTTGTCCTGCACCCATTAGAAGAAGGAGATTTTAAATGCATCCTCCAATACATGGGCACACACATACACACACACATACTGTTTGGATCTTTCTTTGTGGAGGTAGAAGGCCAGAGGGTTTTAGGTCCAGGCTGGTTTTGGTTCCAAGAGACCACTGGTGAACTGTAGAATAGTACATCATTTCTTTTGTGGGTGAAGGTGAGTATGTCCAAGGAAGAAATTGGGGAGGGGAAATCTTGGGGTAAGATGATAGACTGTCTAAACATGTTATCTATCTTAAAGGGCTTGGCAGAAAGCGTGAGTCAGGGTATACAGCCACTGGGATGGAGCCACTTAGAGATAAAATAAGAAAGAATGTTCCAAGTATAATGTGGAAGAGTCAGATTTTGGAATCTCCCAGGCAGGGAGAAGCCATGGCTTTCAGAGGGTGCTCAAAGGCATACATAAACAGGTGGTTCTATATGTATTCTGGTTTACATATCTAATCACACCAATTTGCTATCTTTACTCTCTCCCTACCCACTGAGGCCATGAGCCTTTAATAGGGGATAGACTTTACCAGAATCTACCAGTCCACAAGATAAAGAATTTGTAATTATTTCTTAAGGTTTGAGTCAGTTTGAAAAGTTGTTGCATCAAGTAATGAAAAAGCCAGATAAGATGTCATATAAATCAGGATCCAGAGAGAAAAGCCCAGTTCATGTCAGGTGTCCAGTAGAATTTAATATACTAATTTCATATAGGGCACTAGTTACAAAAAGCCTGGAAGAGCTGAGCAAACAAATAGGGCTTATTTATTTATTTATTTATTTATTTATTTTGAGGCAGAGTTTCACTCGTTACCCAGGCTGGAGTGCAATGGCGCGATCTCGGCTCACCGCAACCTCTGCCTCCTGGGTTCAGGCAATTCTCCTGCCTCAGCCTCCTGAGTAGCTGGAATTACAGGCACATACCACCATGCCCAGGTAATTTTTTGTATTTTTAGTAGAGATGGGGTTTCACCATGTTGACCAGATGGTCTCGATCTCTTGACCTTGTGATCTACCCACCTCGGCCTCCCAAAGTGCTGGGATTACAGGCTTGAGCCACCGCGCCTGGTCAAATAGGGCTTCTTAAAGATTAGCATCTTAAAGATTAGTGACAGTAGGAAGCCACTACCACCACAGGACTGAAGGGACAAAGAAAGGAGATAGTGTGTGCCAGAGCTTGGAAGTCAGAGCCAAGTGGAGTTGGATGTATAAGATGGCTGTTTGGTGGGAGCTGGTACCATGGAAGAGGGCCTGTTGGCATTGACCGGGATTATGGAAAAGACCATGTCAATACTGGAGATACTGCTGGAAGCAGAGGAAGGGAAGATAAATTCCTTGTCTTCTCCTTTCCTCTTATACCTCGATTTCCTCCTAGTGCCAATGACTATACCTAGCTGGAAGGCAGCTGGCAAGGGAGTTTGGAAATTTTATTTACAGATAAGGGTGCAAAATAAATTTTGGAACAAGCAGGTAAATAACCTGTACAGTAAATTAAATAAAGAGAGTTCTCTTGGTCTTTCCCTGGGCACCTGCAATGGCTGGTACAGCTCCAGAGCTAATGTCCATGTCCAAGATGGGAAGAAGAGGGACAGGCTATGCCAATCATTTATGTCTCCATTTACCAGCAAAACTAATTTATATTTTCCAGAACGTGCCCAGTGCCCAGTTGACTTCTATTTAGTTCTCGCTGGCCTGGACTAAGGGGCTGAGAAACCGGGAAAAGAATGGTCATAACTGGCTTTGTCCATTTATGGATCCCCATCTGAAGTGTTGCACAATGTTATTATAACCAAAAGAAGGGTTCAGATGGAAAGCAAAAGTGGGGAGTGGAAAGTGAGTAGGTAGCTGAAGTGTCTGCCAAAGAATTAAATGTCTTCTGGACTCTCAATCTTTGAAGCTTCTGAGCAGCTTGTTATTCTGGGGCTCACTGAATTTTAACTGTTGGCCCCTCCCTATTGGATATTTCACTATTTGCTCATAACTCAGTTTGAATCACTAGCACTTGTCTTTAATACTCTGACCTTCCTTCTTTAGTCTACTGTCTCCCAGTTTTGATTACATAAGGACAAATTCAGTATCTATTATGTACTAGGAATAGATGGTTCTAGGATGGTGAGATACATCAGTGAACAAAATTGGCAAAAATCCTTAACCCCTGTAGAGCTTACATTTTGGTGAGGGGAGACAGACAATAAAAAGTAAATAGCACATTAGAAGGAAGTAAGTGCTGTGGAAAAACAGAGTAAAGTGATTGGGATGGGAAGTTTCAGGGCGGGTGTTCCCAATTTAAAATAGGCCACTCAGGGTAGGGCTGTGCAAAGCTGAAGCCTCATCTGACTATTATCTGCACGGTTCTATTTCTCACAAAAAGGTTAGGCTGGCCTTTCTCATAGTTAGGGAATCTTCCACTTTCCCTGGGTCTAGGTAAAAGCCATGAGAGTTCTCCTGATTCAGTTTTTCTATCTTTCAAAGAGTAGTCATTCTGTTATTTCAAGCTAGAATTTGCATACTTATTTTGTTCCAGACTGCTGAAGAGAGCATATTAACAGCAAAATTATTCAAGATTTAAGAAAATAAATCTGCTTGCACAAGCATTTTTTAAGCTTGATTAGTTTCCATCAACACATCCCTATCTAAACCTTTCTGAATTAAATAGCTTTTAAAATAGATACGCTACCGTAAAAGAGAAATATACCTGACGAATTTCTAACCATTGGATTCACACTAATTTTATGGTTAACCATATAATTCTTCTGATTTAAAATCTTGATCTTTTGAATACACTCTCTTTTTCCCGGGAAGAGGGTGCTATATAAAGATGATTGCTTGGTTGTAAACACCAAAGTGTTGCTTTTTGTCTGAATATCCACCCATTTCCTCTTATATTTCACCAGCTTTTATTAACTGCAACTGAGTCAGGCCTCATCTTTCATCATATTCCTATCCTAACCAGTAGCCACAGTAAGTTCAGAGTGAGATTCCTCAGATACATCCTACCGGTGCTATCCTGAATAAACCAGCTTCACTTGCGGATTTTTAAGCACAGTAGCCTGAGATTGTGGGTAATCATTCTTTGAGATAATCAGGAGAAATGCTCACTTCAATCCAAAGCCTTCGTGTTATCCCAATTTACATTTCCTTCTTTAAGGAATACTACCTCATTTCCAATAATTATCACTTTTCTAGAACATATTAGGAATATTCTTTATTCTGTAACCTAGTAGTAAGTCAGGAATACTTGTATATTTTGACATAATCTGGAATTTGTGTTTAGAGATTAAAAACTAAGGTAATATAGTTCTGCTCTATTATTCTAGTGCTGAATGGTGTTTGTTAAAATTGTAGACAAAGTCTTCATCATCTCTATGCTGATGATTTTAAAAAATAGCTATTTTCATAGGTCATAAAGAAGGTAGCTGAGGAATCCACTGGAAACCGTGTGAGTGTTGCTTTTTACAGTAATTTATTGTGAAGTATAGGTGGGTCATTGCCATATTACTGCTATAAAACTGCAATATCCTCAAAGAATTTTTATAAAACATTTCAAATGGGGGTAGAAAATAGAACTTCTGATGAAGAAAAAAGATGTAAGTCAAGAGTGTCCACGTGTAGCAGTATGTGAGTGCTGGGTGTCAGGGGGGTCCTGACGTATCTTTAATCCCTCTTGAATGTACTGAATGTATAGAATGTAGACTATTTTTGTTTTAGTCTGTATACCCTTTACATACCACTACTACCTGACTTGAGAGCAGAGTTTGCTCCAATACTTACTATGCAACCATAACACTGTCATTGCAATGATCCATCACTTGGAATTGTAGGCAGAGAAAAGCTATTAGCTAGCCAATGCAATGGTTGACACTTGAACCAAAGTTTATTGACAGATTACTGTGCATACGATACTTTGCAAGGTGCTGAGGATGCAGAGACGAATAAGCACTGTTTTTATTTTCAAGAAATTTACATTCCGACCCAGGGTAGACATGACTTTTTTTCTTTCCAAGCCTGGATGCTCAGTGACACACTTTTTCACACAGCTCTCTAGAAAGCCATCACCACAATGCTGGTGTCGGCTTGAGATAAAGCTAACACTGTGTTACTACTGGCAGGAGCTAACCATGATGGTTATGTTCTTTCCATGTATTATCTCATATAGTTTCCATAACAGTTCCATCAGGCAGGTATTATTATTGTTCCCATTTTACAGACAAGAAAACTGTGCTTAGAGAGGTTCCATAACTTGCCCACACTGGCATGCCTAGTAAGCATCCAAGCTGGAATTTGAACTCAGGCAGGCTGAACTGAATCAGGTACTATTAACATTATTGAATACTACTACTTATATTCCAGCTCTAATTAAGTCCTTCAGTTTTTTTCAATTAAAACTTTGTTAAATTCCTCTTAAAATTGTCTTCTCTTAAAACAGAGGAACCCAAACCCCTTGCTGTATTTGTTATATTCCATATTTTCAAATTTATAATTCTTTTAGATATTCTTAATCATGCATTTGAGTACTACTGAACAAAGGCTAAATTCCAAGCCCTGGGCTAGAAACTGGAAAACAGACAAAGCAAAGGAGTTTCCCACCTTTTAAACCTCACATTCTAAGCCTTTCTGAATTGGTGTCCTGGTCTTTACTCTAGACCTCTGTCTTGGGGACTTTATTCTATGAAATTTAGGAGAAGTTCTAGCAGAGGAAAACACAATCCTCAGAAACTCGTGCACCTGTGGGATCAATCCATGGCCCAGAAACTAAAAGAGAAACTGCATCCATTACTGCGACTGTGGCTTCAGTCCAATGGTATCAGGGAAGAATGGTAGATCCGGCTGTTCTTCAGGAACAACCTGAAGTTCCTTGTCTTGGAACTTCAAGACAAGGCCAAGGCGGAGTCATTAGAAGGATATGCTTACAAGTTCTTGAGTCTGAAGATAGGAGAATTAGTCCACAACTATTATCATAGACCCAAACTGATTCTAAGATACGTAGAGTCATTGAGGCTCAGAGTCACTAT
Source organism: Leontopithecus rosalia (assembly GCA_028533165.1). NCBI lineage: Eukaryota > Metazoa > Chordata > Mammalia > Primates > Cebidae > Leontopithecus > Leontopithecus rosalia. The sequence continues at coordinate 91,659,429 of CM052662.1, forward strand.
GAGTCTCAATGAGACAGAAAGGAAGTTCCCTGGGCAGGGACAAATAGAGTTCAGAGCATCAGATACCATGGATTCAGCCATGTTACAAAGGGTTCTGAGGCAGTCAACCCAGGTCTCTCCAGGAAGTCACTGTATTAGTCTGTTCTCACACTGCTTTCAAGAAATACCCAAGACTGGGTAATTTATAAAGAAAAGAGGTTTAATTGACTCACAGTTTCATGCCATGGGGAGCCCAGGGGGAACTCAACTGTTCCACATGGCTGAAGAGGCCTCAAACATTTACAATCACGGCAGAAGACACCACTCCACGAAGCAGCAGGAGAGAGAGTGAATGCCAGCAGGGGAAACGCCAGACGCTTAGGATTGACGCTTAGCATTGACACTTAGCATCAAAGCCATCGGCTCTCACGAGACTCACTCACTATCACGAGAAAAGTATGGGGAAAACCATGCCCATGATGCCATTACCTCCACCTGGTCCTGCCCTTGATCTGTGGGGATTATTATAATTACAATTCAAGGTGATATTTGGGTGGGAATGAAGAGCCAAACCATTTCAGCAGTAATGCGTTGTATTCTGGTGTTAAGAAATATTAAGTTTACTGTTGAGACACATTAAATTTACCCTGCCCTTGTGGCTCTCTTATGGAGAACACCTTTTAGTTTGCAATTAGTGGTAGGTGGGTAACAGCTGCCAGGTATATTTTTGGGTTATAAGTAAATGCAGAACACCTGTTTATTAATACTAATCACCTGTTAAGAGAGAATAAATACATGGATCAGAATCTGCTCAGGGTCCTGAGCCTGGAAAGCTGTCAGCCCCTGAGGCTCTCAGGTCAGTAGGCTGCTGCCCTCCCTCCCCCTAGATAGATCCACTTTGCTGTTCTATCTGGGTGTCTGCCTCTCATCACCTTCAGTGCCACCTGGGTGGAGGCCTCCCCCCTGAGTTGGTACTCAGTAAGTGGCTTCCCAGTGTGGGGACTTGAACTCGGGATGAAGAGTTGCCCGAGCAATGGAAAGAGGAGAGGCTAAGCTGAAGGTAATCCCAAGTACTCTTGGAAAAATATCCCCGATGTAAGTTGGAGAGCTCAGAAGTAGCCCAGGAACTTTTGAAAGAATCTCCCATGTGAGTTAGGGAGAACCTGGAAGTAGACCGAGAACTTTTGAAAAAAATCTCCCAGGGTTTGTTGGGAGAGCTCAGAATTAGCCCAAGAAATCTTGAGAAAATCTCCCAGGGTGAGCTGGGGGAGCTGGGTTAATATTGGGGTGACATGGGACAAGGGTCAAGCAAGCTAGAGGCTTCTTCTGGTTTGCTTTGTCAGCTGCTTAAGAGAGGGGGAATCGGAGCTAGTGCTGACAGTTTAACAGTTTCTTTATGTGGTTGGGGAATTTTGTCCCTGGTTTCCTGAGCGGGGAGCGTTGAGCATGGAGGAATGGGAAAAAGTGAGTACCACTTTATGGAAGGTACACAGAGAAAGAGTAAAGGACATTTCTGTTCCGGTGTGGTCTGTTTGGGTTTTGGTGCATTCTGCTCTGGAGCTGTTTCAGACAGACGTTGAGGAAAAGGATCGGGAGAGGAGGAGGAGTGTGATGAGTATGTAGAGAAATTATAGCAAAAGGATGAGAAGTCAAATGAGGAGAGAGGGTGCCTGTCAGCACCCCCTCAGTATCTTGTTGAGAGATGGCCAGATTCTCCCGATATTTCGACCTCTGCTTCTATTGGCATTTGTATTCCTAGAACTACGGTAACCAGTTCCATCCGAGCCGGAATTCAGCAAGTGAGAAAATGTATTCCTAGTTCCATCCATTCAACAAGTGAGAAAAGAGGGAGATTTGGTGGCAGGGCAATTTCCAGTTGTTGTACACCCTCAAGATCAGCAGGGGCGAGTACAGCTTGCTTTTGAGCCCCTTCCCTTCAAATTGCTAAAGGAGTTTAAACAGGCCATCAGCCAATATGGTCCTGGGTCTCTGCGTGGGCTAGGATTACTAAAGAATGTAGCTACTTCTTACTAGCTGATTCCAATAGACTGAGATACTTTAACCCAAATTTGTTTACTGCCGTCTGTTTTTGCAGTTCGGGACCTGGTGGACTGATGAAGCTTATATTCGAGCTAATATAACCAATGTTCAACCTCCAATCAATATTGCCATGGAACAGCTTACAACTGGTGTGTGGGCTTCTTTGCAGGCCCAAGCCACTATGGCTGACTTAGTCAGAGAGCAGATTAGGAAGGTGTGTTGGGAGAAGGTGAGCTTGGGAGAAAATCACATCAGGAAGCGAAAACAGCCCTTCCTTTGGAGCTATTAAGCAGGGGCTGAAAGAGCCACATGCCGACTTTATAGCTCAATTGCAAGAAGCCCTAAGAAAGGCCACATCAGACACAGAGGCTCAGGATATTGTTTTACACTTACTAGTGTTTGACAATGCGAATTCTGAATGCCAGGCTGCTCTACGGCCACTTAAGGGAAAGCTCACTTAGTGGATTACATCAAGGTGTGTGATGGAATAGAGGGAAATTTTCATAAAGCTACTTTGCTGGCAAAGTCTCAGGATATAAAATCAATGTGCAAAAATCACAAGCATTTCTATACACTAATAACAGACTGAAAGAGAGCCAAATCAAGAATGAAGCCATTCACAATTGCTACAAAGAGAATAAAATACTTAGGAATACAACTTACAAGGAACGTAAGGG
>CM052662.1:91662624-91699003 GCA_028533165.1 Leontopithecus rosalia
GATCCAAATGGGGCCTATCCAGTATGAACTATTCTCTCATGCTTATACAATACTTGTTCCTCACCACAGCTGGGAGTTCAGCAGTAGAATTATGCAGCTCTCAAAGGGTAAGCATTTTACCAGGAGAGCCACTGCAAAAAATATCTATAGGAGTTTGTGGCCCTTTACACCCTGGAACCGTGGGTTTACTTCTAGGAAGATCTTGTGTTAACGTTCAAGGACTTAGAATTCACAGAGGAGTTATTGATGCGGACTTAATAGGGGAAATTCAAATTGTAATGTCTTCTTCTGTTCCTTGGAGTGCTGAGCCTGGGGAACACAGAGCACAGCTTTTAGTTATACCACGCGAGAAAATAGGAAGAAGTGAAACTAAATGAACAAGAGGATCTGGAGGTACAAACAAGACAGAGCAGTATACTGGGTAAATTAAACTACTGATAAACGTCTACTATGAACAAGTATTGGGGGTGAAGGTCAGGGATAGAGACCAAAGTGATTGGTCCAGGACCCAGATGGCTGGGCAAGATTGGGTAAATTTCTCTTCTTGGACCTGTCTACTCTGGAGCAGGGAAAACCTTTGGGTGGGGATTGGGGCCCTCACTTGGAGGGCCACAGAGACTTGAATCCAGCAGGGCCTGGTTCCAGAAGGTGAAGACAAGAACACTCAATGATACCAATTTGAAAAAATTGGAGTGACAAACCCCCAGAAGATGCCTTCCTCTGGATGCCGTGGGGTCTAGCCTGAGTCCCACTGCCCATATGCAGGAGTGGGAGGAGGAAATGGGGATGGAGTATGCTGTAAAGGGAGAAAATATGGGAAAGGGGAAACTGTAACAGAACTCTTTCTAAAACCGTCTAAAGCCTCCTGTTCATGCCTTGTGATTTTACTCATCCCAGCACCCCCACTGCCTGCAGCAGATCCCCGTCCTTAAACCCAGCCCCAGAGTCAACTTTCAACGGCCTCTTCCATCGATGCTCCTTGTTTAAGTCATCCTTGCCTTTGCAACATCAGTGCCCCCTTTCTCTAAGGGGTTCATTGTAAGCATCGTTTCTTAGGCTGATCCACTTTCTAACTCTGGTCCTCGAAGGACCTTGATCTTTCTTCTTGAGCAGCTGTCGGCCCAGGCTTCAGGCCCCTGAGGTCCCCATCTCATCACACCTCCAACTAATTCTTCAACTGTGGCTTGACCACCCTCCAGCTGAGACGTTTATGCCAGATTTCAACATTTCTTTAATTTTAATCAGTATTTACCTTACGGTATCAATGGCCATGTAAGAAAGTGAGGATGGTCTTAAGCCTCAGTGAGATCTCAGAACCGAGTGAGGAGCCCTGTCTTTCACTGACTTCTCATTCACCAACAAATATCTGTTGCTAGATGTCAGCTTATTGCTGTACAGAAAAAATTACATGGAATCAAAAGTAACAAAAAATAGACAATATTTAAAATCAGTGATCCCTTGCTATGCCAATTTAAATCTTTTTTCATCGTCTTCTCTAGCATCCGAAAATCTGAATACCTGGCGGACAGTGCTGAGAGCAGTGTGTGAAAGGCCCGGCCCATCTGCATCACATGATTGTTACTTCACTAGGCAGGAAGCTGCTTGCTCATCACGTGATTCAGAACTTCTTTCTCTGCTTCTCATCCCTGGGGGCTACTAACCTTCATCTATATCCAAGTGTCAATTTCACTTCCTAGCAGCTTCAGCACCACTGGGAGCCAGAGTGTTACTTTTTAGAAGGGAGGCTGACCAAGTAAGCGACAGCTCACCAGTGGGTGAGACAATGGGTGAATTCTATGATTTCTGCTTTTGAAGTTTAATGAACTCTTATGAGGGAGACATACACAGAGGAAACAAAATTTTACCGACTTGCCTCTCATAAAAAGGAGTATTTTGGAGGATATTTAATCCCAGACTTAGATTTGGGATTATTGGAAGCCATTAAGTTGAATATCTTTATGATGATGTAGATGCCATACTGGATACTGGATTTCAATGGCACACTTACATGAGCCTCAGAGTCTCTCCTGGAACTGTATTCATTATCCCCAGGGAGCCTGAGACACACATCTCCTGCTTCACCCACCAAACAATTACCAGATGTCCAAGTTCTTCAGCGACTGCTGCTTAGACTTTTTACACCCTCTGGTACTAACAGGTGTTGAGCCCAGAGCCCTCCAAGGTAGCTGTTGATAGTGCATGGTCTTCCAGAGAAAACCAAAGACTGAGTTAAATAGTGGCATTTTTGGTATTCTCCAGGCTGTGGAGAGATCTTTGACAGAATAATTTTCTGGAATAAGGGACATTCAGTGCCCTGACCCATCAAGTTGCATCAGTCTCCTCCAGCTTCTCCAGGGCCTTGAGCCACTGCAGGGTTGTCCTTCCCTCTGTGGTTCTCTACCTATTGTCCTGGGCTGACATCATCCAGCAGTGACAATGCTTCCCAGAGCCAGAGATTTTACCCTCAGGGAATGAACTGGAGGTCCACATCCTTCTAGGGTGTGCAGGTCAGAAACCCCTGGGGAAGCAGGTTGGACCTCTCCACCCCACTAGGGTGATTCTCATTCCACCTTATTTGATAATCCCCCCAGGGCTTAGGGCTCCAGAGTACAGAACAGCACAGATTCCTAAATCAGCCATGTGTCTTAGAGCTGTTTCTCCATCCAACTTGGACAGAAGTCTCTCAGACAGATGATGTCAGTGTAACTGGAGGGGAGACATTAAAGTCTGTGCTCTCTCTGGCTGTGAAAAGCTTTCCCGGAATGCTCAGGACCTGATGGTGGGATTGTAGAAAGCAGTTTGGCAGTACATGGTAAAATGAAGTGTGTCTACGCCCTGTGACCCAGCCATCCCTATCTAGAGCCTACACCCCAGACAGACCCAGGCTTGGACCCATAAAGGGATGCGTATGAGGGTGTTCACTGCAGCACTGTGTGTGGGAATAAAAATGATGAGGCTGACGCTGACGGCTAACACTTGCTGGGGGCTTATGTGTGCTAAACGCTTTACATCTCCATTTCAGAAATGAGAAAAGTGACGTATGAGAGACGGAGTAATTGGGCTAAGTTCACTCGGCTGGTGAGTAGGGTGTGCTTCCAGGCAGTCTGCTCCCTGAGGATGCAGCCCTAACCATTCTGCTTGATGATCTACTTCTGGGACAGAAGGGAATGGGCAGGTAAATATGGAACAGTGTGCATCAAGCCCATGGACAGCTCTAAAAGCACAATGCTGAGTGAAAAAAGAAAGAATTAGTTCTATAGTTACTGCCACATATATATAATTAGAATAGAGAATGCAGCATCATAACATTTCAAATGTATTGCTACAAACAAGAACATTTAGTGATTACCTATTGTGGGGAGGTTGGGGGCAAGTAGAAGTCAGGGATGACTCATATAAAACAAAACAGAGCAAACAAAACAAGAGAGAGCCTCCCCCGAATGATGATGAGTGGGCACCATGAGTTGATGATGAGCTTCATTCTGCTCTCTTCTCCTGCGGTTCATATCCTGCCCCCACAATAATTCCCTTCATGAAACTAGATTAAAAGCTCCATTTCTCCTTTAGGGAGCGTCGGATAAGGCACATTCACTCTTTCCCTTCAGTGCTCCTTTCAGTGAGCAGCAGAGTCCTGCAATATGTGTACATTCTACCTAGTGTTTTATTCCACTGCATGATATTAGTTCATTTCCCCCATTTGACAGATGCAGAGAGAAGCGGGTCAGAGAGGAAGCAGCCCTGCAAATTATCGTCTGATCTTGCACTTGACACAGGTCCTGGCACAGAGGTTTGGCCCTGTGGTTTACAGAACTCCTCTATTAACGGTCCTGGCAACCACTGGTTTGATCTATAGAAATAGCCACCTGTTTCCCAGAAACAGAGGCATTTCCCAGTATTACCTGATGAAGACCTCAAAGCAAGGACCATGCCTTCGGGGATGATAGTAAAATTATTTTAATTACGTTTTTCCTAGGTAACATAGAAATAAGATATTATTGCAGGCTTTTGAGAACCTTATTTCTACCTCATGTATCATCTCTGGTGGCAGCTGACCCTAACACCTGGCACTGTTCACAACACGCCCACAGCTGCATGGCATGTTTGTCTGTAAATAAGCATCTCTCAGTTCACTCTTGCCAGTATTGCTTTGTTTTCCCTTTTTTTTTTTTGAGATGGAGTTTCACTCTTATCCCCCAGGCTGGAGCGCAATGGGGTTATCTTGGCTCACTGCAACCTCCACCTCTCAGGTTCAAGTGATTCTCCTGGCTCAGCCTCCTGAGTATCTGCGATTACAGACACCCTCCACCATGCCCAGCTATTTTTGTTCTATTTTTAGTAGAGACGGGGTTTCACTATGTTGACCAGGCTGGTCTTTAACTCTTGACCTCAGGTCACCCACCTTGGCCTCCCAGAGTGCTGGGACCACAGCCAGCCTCTTGCCAGTATTTCTAAATGAGTTAAACATGGACATAGTTTACATTACTGCATGTCACTGTTTCCTATACAGATGGAGAATTAATTCATAGTTAACGTTGTAATCAGACTTCAAGGAATGATTTAGTGGGACAGTTTTTGGCAAATGCACAATGACTATAAAATGTCATTTTTAAGAGTCCTATTGGCAAGAGAACCCTGTTTCTTCCAGTTCCTGGAGATATTATTCTCACAACACTGATTTTAAGTTGCCTCCTTGTTCTCTGACACTGTTGGTAGAAGATATGGCTCTAGTTGGGGGACACGTTGGCTGTGTATGTAAGGTGTGGTATGGTTACGTGTACACGTATATATGTGTAGGAATTTGGCAAAGAATGGTTTCAGTTTGCATTTCCCTGAATATCTTGTGAAGTTCAAGTTTTTTACCACTTGCCTCTCCTCTTGTAGAATTGTACTTACAGTGGACCCTCAAACAACATGGGTTTGAACTGGACAAATCCATTCAGGTGCAGATTTCCTTCTGCTTCCACCACCCCTGAGACAGCAAGACCAACACCTCCTCTTCCTCTTCCTCAGCCTACTCAAAGTGAAGATGACGAGGATGAAGACTTCTAGGATGTTTCATTTCCACTTAATGAATAGTAAATATAACTTCTCTTGTTTATTATTTTCTTTTCTTTAGCTTACTTTATTGAAAGAAGATAGTACCTAATACAAAGAACATACAAAATATGTATAAACCAACTGTTTATGCTCTCAGTAAGCTTCTGGTCAACAGTAGACTAGCAGTAGTTAAGTTTCTGGGGAGCCAAAGTTATACTTACAATTTCAAATGCACAGGGGTTGCTTCCCCCCGACCCCTGCATTGTTCAAGGGGTCACTGTATTTGAGTCAACTGTCTTTTTCTTATTGACATGCGTGATTTCTTTAAGTACCTTAAGTACTGAATTATTTGTTGGATACATGAGTTGCAAATATTTTTTTTTCAGTGTGTGGCGTGTCTTTCACTCTCTTAATGGTGTTTTTTAATGAGAAGTTCTTGGAATTAATGAAGTGTACTTTATTAATCTTTTTCTGTATGAGCAATTTATTTTTGTAATCTGTTTAAGAAATCTTTGCTGACATGATACAGCCTGTTTAATGTTAGGAAATGTTGTCAACATTTCCTAACTAGAAGACCAAAAACTAACTAGAAGTTGCCATATAACACTCCTGAGGAGCCACCTGACACAACACATGTTTATACTATCCTAAATGGTATAAGTTCTCTCCTTTGAAGCTCATTCCACTGCCTCTCCACTGCCCCAAATATCACATCCAGATTCAACTGCCTTTTTGGTGGTCCTTCCCTGTTTGGCTTTTCCATTCTCTTGATGCTCATACACCCCACTCCTGGGCTATATTGTGTTCTATGTCAAAGATTGATGAGGTTCTTTTTCATACTTACAATGTCAAAAAACAAAATTTCAACAGATGTAGTTCAGCAATTTATTGGCTTTTTTTTTAGCAATTCATAAATCAGGCAGCATCTATGAAATATATAAAGGCACTCTGCCAAACTGGCAGAATAGTTGGTTTTTGTAAGGAAGCTTGAAAAGGACATGAAGAAATAGCATAATACAGAAAACCCATAGGATGCTAATGATTAAATATGCAACAAAGCACACCAAAACTAAGGCACATAATTATAGAAATAAAATTTTCAGAGGATAATAGAAGCAGCAAAATTCTCTGAGGGAGGTTTCCTGGGTGAGGTGATCTGAACATCTGCCTACTGCGGTAAATGTTATGGGACAGAGTCATAGGGCTGAGGGTCAGGGGAGGAATGGCAGGAAGGAAGCTTGAAAGATGAAGTTGAGGCTGCCTTTTAGCCCCAAAGGAGGGAGGGAGGGAAGCTGGGACAGAGCTGAGCATCCCACACCCTATGAGGGGCTGGATAGACCCAGCAGCTGAAGAGACCCAGGGTGTTGCCCCACCTCTCGCCAACCTGCTTCTGGGCATGGCAGTAATGTCTTGTGGGTGAGTCCTTTTCAGTTCCCCTCTCCCTCACTCTCATACTCTCTCTGTGGGATTTCCATGGTGATAAGATGTGAGAACATGTCATATGTCCTCATGTACCCACATGAGGAGCATTAGATGCGGTCTTTGTGGCTTTAGCTCAGCTGTCTGACTGCAGCCTTCCCAAGGTACATCTTGAGATAAAGACACACACACTCTCTCCTCGATTTAGGCAGAACTGAGAGGAGGCTGTGGTCTAATTGGACCTTCCTTAGGAAAGACTGTCACATTTATAGAGCACTTGATGTGGCTAAGAACATAAAACTTCAAGTTTGTTCCTATTTGAACTACAACTGCTTAGCAATCTAACCTAAAACTGGAGACTTTGGTCACACAATATTTGTACATATAATATTCTTGTTAATCTAAATATTCCAAAGGAGAAATTCAAAAATAGGAAGATACGTAAACATATATGTGATATGTAAGGTTGATCACTCTTGCATTAGCATTTATACCCAGCCCAAGAAAGAAACAGGTCTCTTGTTTCTAATGTTCTTTCTGTGGACATCCACCTGGACTGAAATTTCCCAAGAAGATTCTCTCAGAGCAAGGATGGAGTTCTGGCACTTACGCTGGAGGCAGCAAGTGGGAACATATTAGGGATTTTGGAGAGCGGCGTTAGGAATAGGCAAATATGTATGTAGGGTGTGGTGTGGTGTGGTACACATGCATATATGTGCAGGAATTTGGCAGAATTGTGAAGAGAATTCTCTTTGGTACCCACCCAGGCACATGCCGGTCCCCATCATTGCCTTGCTCTTTTCTCCAAGGCTCTTTCAAACTCCTAGTGCTACTCTGCTCTTCCTCCAGGCCCACGTCCTATCACAAAGGTTGTTTCAGTCCATCCAGGCTGCTATAGCAAAATGCCTTAGGCTGGGAAATTCATAAAAAACAGACACGTAATGCTTACAGTTCTGGGGACTGGGGAGTCCTAGATCAAGACACCAGTAGATCTAGCATCTGGTGAGGTCCTGTTCCTCATAGACGGCACCTGCTATGTGTCCTCACATGGAGGAAGGGACTTACAAGCTCCTTGGGCCTCTATTAGGAGAATACTACTTCCATGCATGAAGGCTCTGCCCTCATGACTTCATCACCTCACCAGGCCCCAAGTCTTAACACCACCACCTTGGGGGTTAGATTTCAACTATGAACTGAGGGACACAAACATTCAGATCACAGGAAAAGTTTTTAAACCTTTCTAACTGTAATCATGGGAAGAAGTATTTGCTTCACACACACACAGACACACACACACACACAGTTTGTAAAACAATATCTACCTGTACCGTCTATCCTCTACTTTAATGCTTTCCTTTTTTAAATTCTGAACTGCATCTGTCAAACTAATTTCACAACCCATGGCTTTCATAAAGCGTGACTTCACCTAATCCCAAGAAAGGTGTTCCTAAACGAGGCGGTTTATTGTTTTGCTTTCCTTTGGTTTTCAATAGGCATCAAGGTTTCCTACTGCTCGGGCTTTTTTAATTTTATCGGTGAGCTCCAGAAGGCTCTTTCAGCAGCCTGGGTAATGAAGAGTTTGTACATCGACTTTCACTTTCATTCCACTTGGGAGGGCGGCCCCCAGGACTCTTGGGTGCTGCTCTGCTGTGCAAGAAGGACTTGCATCAGTGGGTGTTCCACCAAAGCACACTACAAAAAGCAGTGGGCAAGAGGTGCAGTAGCTTTTCCAACATTTGAATTCGGAATTAATTTATCATATTGACATAATACTACAGGAAGTTCTTCAAAACACAGCATCAATATGATTCATCATAAGCATTTTCATTTTAACCTTTGTTTACTTTGAAAACTAAGAAAGAGGGTTTGCAGCGACAACAGGCTGCTCCTCTTTCAAGATGAGGTGTAGGATGTCACTTGCACGCCATGGCTAGTAGGTAGGGACTGAAAGTTTCCTTGGAAAGGGCTAGAGAAGGCTTCCTGTGGCTAGAAAGGCAAGAGCTACAATAGACTTAGCTAATAAGGCTGCAATGGAGTTGCAGTTACTGGCTGAATGAAGAAGCCAATAATGTAGAGCTCACATCATAACAGTGAAAAATAAATAAGCCAGCCGGGCGCGGTGGCTCACGCCTGTAATCCCAGCACTTTGGGAGGCCGAGGCAGTTGGATCAGGAGGTCAAGAGATCGAGACCATCCTGGTCAACAAGGTGAAACCCCGTCTCTACTAAAAATACAAAAAATTAGCTGGGCATTTTTTAGGTGGCACACGCCTGTAATCCCAGCTACTCAGGAGGCTGAGGCAGGAGAATTGCCTGAACCCAGGAGGCGGAGGTTGCGGTAAGCCGAGATCGTGCCATTGCATTCCAGCCTGGGTAACAAGAGCAAAACTCTGTCTCAAAAAAAAAATAATAAAATAAACAAGCCAAACCAGGAACATTAAAGATAGTTCAACATTGATCCGAAACTCAGTGGGGTTTATGAATAGAGAAAGTGAGTTTCCCTCTACAGTGACTCTGATATCAAAAAATGATCAGATTTGTTGTTCAATTTCCATTTGTCAAGCATCTGCTCGAAGAGATTTATCCAAGGTCACACAGCTTGGAAGTGGATTTAAATCCAGATCTCGTCCAGGTGTGGTGGCTCATACTTGCAATCCCAGCACTTTGGGAGGCTCAGGCAGTTAGATCGCTTGAGGCCAGGAGTTTGAGATCACCCTGGCCAACATGGCAAAACTCTGTCTCTACTAAAAATCCCAAAGTGAGCCGGGCATGGGGGTATGCACCCATAGTACCAGCGACACGGGAGGCCGAGGCAAGAAAATTGCTTGAACCCGGGAGGCATAGGTTGCAGTAAACTGAGATCACACCATTGCATTCCAGCCTGGGTGACAGAGTGAGATTTCATCTCAAAAAATTAATTAATTAATCCAGATCTCTCTTAATTTCAAAGGTCATGTTCTTGTCACAGAATTTCACAGACTCCCAAAATTGTTTCTAATCTGGTAGGACTATAAGTGGGTGTTTCTTGTGGGTTTGTTTTTCCTCTCTCCTTTTCTATATTTTTCAATATTTTTCCTGATGATCTTGAGTGCTTTTTTCTTAAACAAAAAGCAAACTCAATATACTCTGTGCTGTAAAAACATGGCCCACTGGAGAATTATTTCCAGTCCAGAAAAGACACAGCATTTCATCTATCTCAAACTATTTCACCACCACTGGTTTATTCTATCCCTAAAAAATTTTTCAGACTAGAATGCATTTCTTATTTGAGTTATTCCTTACTCTGATAATTTGGTCATTCTGGGGCCACATTTTTAGGCTTAATTCCATTTTCTTTCTTCTTTTTATTATTCAAAACACAGTTGAACTTTCTAGCTCTTTTTTTATTGGGGGTGGGAGTTGACATAAAGTCTTCAGTGGAAGGAAGTGAAAGGAGAGAAAGAATCTTAAATATTAAGGTTAAATAATGGTCATTATAGCAGGGACTGAAGAGCTCTGATCTTTGAAAGCGTATGTCTATAGAAACAACTTCTCCTTATAATAAAAGGCACTACCATAAAATTGATTTAGGAAAGTTCAGGAAGGGGGCTGAAGGAGGTTATTCTCTTCACAATTAATTTTTTGTTTAAATGGCCTTAATTCTGGCACATTCTTTTTGCTCCCATCATCTTCACATGTAAATTGCACAATCATGACCTCATGCTACTTAGATCCAAAGATTATCCAAGAAAACACTTCATGGACTATCTACAACTCACACCCTGGGAAAATAACCTCGCTAATGTGAACACAAACAGGGAAAATAAAGCACGTGTGGACTAACCAAATTGGAAAATCTGGGCGTAATAATTTTGCTAAATGAAACCACCATCTTTTATCTCTCTCTGTCTCTCCCCCAAACTTGATTTTTTTTTTTTGGCATGTGATTATTTTGTCCTCAAGGTAAAATAGAAAATAAGTCGTGGTAGTTTTATTCCAGTCTTTGGCTGGATAATTCTTGCTATCACAAAGGGATGGCACACTAGAGCATCTTTTGTGGCCTAAGGCTCACTTGTTTCCCCAGAGACAAAAGAGACTGAATGCAAATGCTCGAGACAGGACTAAGGAGTAGTTTTTTGTGGACTGAATAATCAGATCTGAGGGCATAAATATTCTAGAAAGCGTCCCAAGAAAACTAAGCACTTGGGACCATGTGTTGCCAAGTTTTATTAGCAAATATCAAAGCTGCAGTGTCACACACTAAGAAAGATTGCTGTGGCTGCATTTCTGGAGTGTGCCCCAGAAGGGAAAAGTGGTCAGGGCGAATAAGTCTTTCATGTTCTTGTGACACGGGGCATAAACAATCCTAAGTAATGAAATTTCTAGGTTACAACCTGGAAATCTACAATGTGAGAGAAGGGCAAAGAAGAATTATTAGGGACACTGGGAAGGGCCTAGGAGAATTGCTTCGGGAGAAAGAGGTGCATCTCTGTAGGAGTGAAAACCACTCCCATCCAGTGGGAAACTTCCCATCCAGTGTACTATGAGACTGCAGTTCCCAGAGAGAACCATTCTGAAAGGGTATATTCTCAGGATCAAATGTAACCAACCAATTAAGAATGGATGTGGACCAGAATTCTTCTGGTCATTACAACAGCAGGGAGAATTAGGCAGGAGTGCATCCTTCTGCTGTGTCTGGAAATGCAATTTAAGTTGGAATCCAAATCAAGGCCTTTCTTGTGGGCGCCTCCATTCTGACTCCTTTTTCTGAAATACCTGGCCCTGGCACTTTGGCAAGTTGGGCTTGAAATCAGGCCATTTACTTAAGTCAAAAGGCTCATGCTGTCTCTCTCTCTCTCTCTCTCTCTCTCTCATTCTCTCTCTCTCTCGCTCTCTCTCTCTCACTCTCTCTCTCTCGCTCTCTCTCTCCCTCTCTCCCTGTCCTTCCCACTCTCTTTTAGGTAAAAGAAGCTCAAACCTAGAAAGTATTGGGCCCTGATCTCATCTATGGTCCATGCCAGCAGCATGGTGGCAGACCACAGTGTTTTCCTCAAGATGACTTTTAAGCTTGAATCTTCTCAAATTAGAGGGGATTAAGCCTTTCCTAATATTTCCAGCAAACTTGAGGAATACGCATCCATAAAGGTATAAGTTGTTCTTTCTCCTTTTCTGTTTACCACTGTCTTTCAGAGACTGCTGCACTGACACAGCATTGAACCGCATCTGCTTCTAAACTGGCCCTGACTCACTGAACTGGGGTCAGAATCAGAGAAGGAAAAACCTACTGAATGCCACACCTGGGGTAATGGAATGGAGTAGGAAGTGGAGTTAAAAGCATATGGCACTCCCTTAACTTTAGATACAATTCATTCAGTAACTTTGATTCTTGTAAATTCTGGTGGTTTAGGGGTCTTGTCTTAGTGAATTAGCTATGAAATCTGCATTGATGGAAAGAGGAAAGTGGGCCAGTCTCTCTAAGAGAGAATGTGGACCTCAATGAGAACATGCTCTTGTTTCCAGGGTTTCCACAGGAAAGAAAGACTTGAAGCAGTGACTTTTTTACTATAGGGAAATGCACTTGTCATTTATTGAGTCTTATCTTTTCATTCTTCATTGCCTTTTGGGAATAATTACTTGATACAGTGAAAAGTCACTGGAGCTCCACATTCACTTTAAGAGAGTCTGACCATAGAAATCAAAGAAGATGAAACTGGCCAGAGCTCTGCTCTACACCACATGAAGTATTTTCAAAGAGTCAGGTTTGATGTCTTAACTCTGTCAACTTCTTGTACTATCATCTTCCATATGCTGGGTTCACACCAGAAGCAAGGGAAATGATGGCACGTCCTTTAACTGTGACTGGGATTTTGGGAAAGACTTCTTTTGTTGTTAAATTACTCATATATGCCAAGCATGTCTCCAACAAGACGATGGCCTAATACCTGCTCCTGTGCTTGTACCTCGCCAGTGTTTGGATCAGTTGCATAAGGGCCTGTTATTGGATCACAGTTAGGAATGTTATGGGATATCTCACTTGTTTCTTTATCACCAGTTCCCAGCTGAATTCCTGTCTCATACTAAAAACTCAATAATATTTTCTTACTTAAATGAATGATGGACTCCAGTATTTTACTTAGCTTTAGCATGTAGCAATTTCAGATAACTTAAATAAATACAAAGGTACAGGACACATGGAACCTGTAGTGAGGTAAATTGTTCTGCTCCCCCAAATACGTGTCCCTGTCTTTATACCCAGAACCTGTGAATGTGACCTTGTTTAGAAAAAGGTTCTTTGCAGATATAATGAAGTTAAGGGTTTTGAGATGAGCTCATCCTGATGATCCAGGTGGGCCCCAAATTAATAACAAGTAAACTTATAAGAGACATACGGAGGAGAAGGTGATGTGAAGATGATGGTACATCTACAAGTCAAAAAATACTGGTACTTTCTGGCAGAAACTAGAAGAGAAGCATGGAACTGATTCTCCCTCAGAGTCTCCAGAAAGAACCAGCACTGCTCACACTTGAATCCCAGACTTCCAGCCTCCAGAACGGTGAGAGAATGAATTCCTGTTGCTTTAAGCCACCACATTTATGGTAATTATGGTGGCCACAGGAAACTAATACAGCATCTAGAGAAACTATTTATCTTTCAAACCTCCCTGTGGAACTGACAGTTTCCATTAAATAGTATGTATAGGTTGACAGGCAGAACGTGGCCACCGTGCTTAACCCAGGGTGCTGTACTCTACAGCAAAGTTTACTGAACAAAGACCTCCTGCTTCTGATTTCTGGTCTAGCTTCACCTTGGGTGAGTTACTCTTTCTTCCTGGTCTTCAGCTTCCTTGTTACGAAATGGAGGTCCTCCTTCAGGCTGCATCCCATACATCTCACAGAAGAAGTGTTAGAGGCGGGGTGGAGGGTAGCAAATTTGTAGAAAGGGTGTGTGGGAGAGAGAATAATGTGAGGGGCACAATTTAAAGCCTGGCTACCAAAGCATTAACTAATACAAGATGTCTAGATTTAGTACTAACCTCTACCACGGGTTTAGGGCTCCTATGTAATTTTGGAGAGGGGGCAATTGCTCATTTATTTTCCAGCTAGACCCAGACTAAAGCTTATACATGTGTATCATTACATTTATATGAGGAATTAACAATCTTCAGATGACAACACAGCTGTGTCAGCAGAGTGCCTGCAGCTGAGTCAATATAAATTGTAACCAAGAACACCATACGCCAGAAAAATGGCCTATGCTCAAAGAACATCCGTCCCAAGAGAGGCCACCTGGTGCCTTGAGCTTTCAACGGAAGGCTAGACCTTCCTCACCAGCCCCTTGAATGAAGCCATCCTTGCAGTTCCACAGCAAGCTTGGGCCCAAGCAGGTGCTGCATGAAATAGCTGGGATGCTGCAGACCTTCCCTTTACCTCATCCTGAAAGCTCATGTCAGGGACCCCCTTTTGCTTAGTTTCATGGATCAGCTGAGGGTGGAGTGCAGGAACCTGCTCTGGAGGGCCCACAGCAAAGGATGATTCTTAGTTCCCATGAGAGCCCCGTTCCTGCCCTTGTCTGGGTGCCAGAAGTTGTTAATGCAGACAGAGCAATGCCTTGTTGGTTGCCCAGCTGAGAAGAATTCGATAGCAGAGTTAGGGTTCTGAAGGGCCTGTGCCACAGAGCACACATGGCTAGTACCCTGAGGCCTGGAAGCAGGCAGACATTATCTCACATGGCCATTCCTAGCACCAGATCTAGAGTCTGATTATCTGGACTGGAATCTTGATTCTGTCCTTTCCAGCTGTAGAACTTCTCTAAGTCTGAGTTTCATTGTTTGTAAAATAATATTATCTAACACATGGTATTGTTATAAATTTATAATCAGATAATTCTTAATGAAGTTAATAAAATTAGCAAGGTCAAAATCAGACATAATGTATTCTTTGACCATTACACGTTTCTATTCATGGGTGAAGATGAAAGCACAAGGAAAATGAGAAAGCACGTTGATCTGAAAAAAAGCAAGAATACAAAGAGAAACTACAGCTTTAAATGCTTAGATTAGAAACCACCTGCAAGGTCTAAAAACAATGGCATAAGTTTTCACCTGCAGAATCTGAAAAAGCAGGAGCAAAGTAAACACAAAGAAAGAAAACAATGAAGAAGAAAACTCAATAAAACAGAAAATGTCAACAGACAGAATCCAATAATATATTGAAAAGATAATAGAGCATGGTCAAATAGGGTTCATCTTAGAAATGCAAGTTTGCTTTAACATTCAAAAATCAATTAATGTCATTCACTATATGAACAGAATAAAGGTGAAGAATCATATTGTTTGAATATGTGCAGATAAAGCATTTCAAATATTCAGCACCCTATCAAAAAGCTACGAAGAGTAGGAAACGTCTTTAAACTGATAAACACAAAATAAACAAAATAAACCCTACAGTGAATATCATTCTTGCTGGTGAAAGACTGAATTACTCTACCTTAAATCAAGAAAAATGTCCCTGCACACCCTCACCACTTCTATTTATCATGTTTTGAAGGTTTTCACCAGTATGACTTTAAAAAAAGGCATAAAAATTTGAAAGGAAGAATTTGCAGATGTGTGATTATTCATGTAGCAAATATTAAGAACTCTACAAAACAGCTGCTAGAACTAATGAATGAATTTAGCAATGCCACAGGATACAATGTTAATATACAACAATCAATTGTTCCTTATACATCTGCTAACAAACAATAGGAAAATTAAATTGAAAAAATACAATTCCATTTATAATAGCAACTGGACAAGATAAAATACTTAGGAATAACTGTAATAAAAAATGTCCAAGAACTCTACGCTCAAAATTGCAAAGCATGCTGACAGAAGTTTGAGAAGACCTAAGTAAATGGGGGCGCATACCATGATTATGAATTAGCAGACTTGAGATCATGAAGATTTCAATTATCACCTAATTTGTCAGTGCAATACTAATAAAAATTCCATCAAGCCCTTTTGTAGAAGTTAGAATATTGATTTGAAATTATATATGGAAGTGAAAAACACCTAAAATAACCTAAGTGATTTTTTCAAAAAAGGAACAAAGCTAGAGGATTTATTCTTCCTGATTTCTGGACTTACTATAAAGTCATAATAATATACTTTGGCATTGGTAAAAAGATTATATATCTATTAACCTATCAATGTAACAGAATAGAGTCTAGAAATAGACTCACAGACACATGATCAGTTGATTGATTACAAAGTTGCAATGGCAATTTAATGAGAAACAAAAAAGTCTTTTCAGAAAGTTGATGCTCAACTTCCACATGGGAGGCTAGACCTTCCTCATCATCAAATATGAAAAATATCAGCCTCTACCTCACAGCATACACAAAAGTTATTCTGAAATGGATAAACAGCCTAAATGTAAAATGTAAAATTGTAAAACATCAGAAAGAATCACAAGAGACTGCCATGGGGTAGGGAAAGATTTCTCAGATCGTAAAAAGCAAAAAGCATACAAGAAAAAGAATTATAAAATTGGACTTCATCAAAATAAAAATGTTCTTCAAAAGAAAGCAAAAGGACAAGCCACAAACTTAGACAAAATGTTTGCAACATGTATATCTACCAAAGGACTTGTTTCTAAAACATAAAAACCCTTAAATGTAAGAAGATAAGCAAAAGTCTTATTCAGACACTTCACGTAAGAAGATATATGAATGATAAATTAACAGAAAACATGCTTAACATAATTAGTCATTAGGGAAATGTGAACTAAAGCCACAATGAGATATCAGTACACACCTATTACAATCACCAAAATAAGTGACCAACCCGGTTTTGGTGAGGATATGGAGCCACTGGACTACCAGTGGAAATGTAGAATGATACAACTATTTTGAAAAAAAGTTTGACAGTTCCTTAAAAGACTAAAAACAAGAACCAAAAAACAACCACCGCCTATCATAGACCAGGCCATTTTGCTCTCAGAAAACGGAAGACCTACAGCCCCATAAAGACCTGCATACAAATGTTCATATCTGCTTTATTCTTAGTAACCAAAACCTGGCAACAGCTCAAATGTGTATCAGCAGGTGAAAGGATAAACAGATTACAGTACAGCCATGCATCACTTAATGAAATCCATACCTTCCAAGAAATGTGTCATTAGGCAATTTTATTTATGTGCAAACATTATAGAGTGTACTTAAAAAAACCTGCATGGTATAGCCTACTACACGCCTAGGCTATATGCTATAATCCGTTGCTCCTAGGCTACAAACCCGTACAGCATGTTACTATACTAAAAACCATGGGCAATTGTAATACAGTGATAAGTATTTGTATATCTAACCATAGAAAAAGTATGTAAGAATGCAGTATCGTAATCTTATGAGACCACTGTCAAATTAGTCTGTCCTTGACCAAAGCACTGTAATTCAGCACATGAGTTTATATTCATACAGTGGGAAACTACTTGACAGTAAAATGGATACATTATTGAGATATGTAACAATGTGTATGTATTAGTCGGTTCTCATGCTGCTATAAATAACTGCCTGAGACTTGGCAATTTATAAAGGAAGAGGTTTAATTAACTCACACTTTGACATGGCTGAGGAGGCCTCAAGAAACTTACAATCATGGCAGAAGGGGAAGCTAAACACATCCTTCTTCACATGATGGCAGGAAGAAGTGTTAAACAAAAGGAGGAAAAGCCCCTTATAAAGCCATCAACTCTCATGCAAACTCACTATCATGAGAAGAACATGAGGGTAACCCCTCCCATGAATCACCCCCCACCAGTTCCGCCCTCAACATGTGGGGGTTATAAGAACTACAATTCAAGGTGAGATTTGGGTGGGGTCATGGCCAAATCATATCAGTGCCGAAATCTCAAAATAATTATGCTGCATGAAGGAATCCAAGCAAAAAAAGAGCATATATTATATAATTTGATTTGTTTAAAAATAAACAGAGGCACATTAAAATAATCAAGAGTGTATTTCAGCAAACAGGGATTCATGCATCAGGCAACTCCAGACCGCAGGTGGCTTGGAAGCTACCCTAAAGGTGTATGAGGGGAACAATTTTACAGACTAAATGAGGAAGCAAGGAAAAATAATTTTTAAAAATTGCTCAAAGTGGAGCAGTAAGCTTATTTGGATCATTCCAGTGGAAAGTCTCTAACTAGAGGTTAATTGCTAGTTTCTGACTGGTTAAGCTTTGTTTTATTTACAGTAAGTTGGGTTTTGGTTTGCTTATGCAGGGACCCAGAGCCCCAGAGCGACCTCAGTCTTGGGCTTGTAATTAATATTTTAACACATTTATATAAAATTATAGAAAAATGAAACTAATCTACAGTGACAAAACAGACCAGTGGTTGCCTGAAGACAGTGGTGGATGGAGGAATGGATCACAAACAGCCATGAAGAAAATTTTTGGAAGTGATGAAATGTTTGTTACTTGATTTTTGTGATGACTTTAAGGGTGTATAATATGTCAAAACTCATCAAATTATACACTTTTATGTGTGAAGTGTACTTCAATTGTATCTCAAAAAATGTAAAAGAATTTTAAAATGACATAGGCAGAGCAAAAGAGGAAAAATTAAAGAAAGGAATAAAGGTAAACCATGTTACATAATTTTGACAACTGTTGAATATGGATGGTTCCTTATACTGTATGTATAGTACATGTATGGTTCCTTATACTGATACAGAGGTTCCTTATACTGTACTGTCTACTTTTGCGTATGTTAGAAAATCTTCATAATATCATTTTTTAAGGTACAACTAACAGGCTTATTTCGGAATGATACCCTGCAGAGTTGGAAAGATGCAAAGTTTTTTAAAGACAGAATTTTGCTCTGTTGCCAGGCTGGAGCGCAGTGGCCCAATCTCGGCACATTGCAACTTTCACTTCCTGAGTTTAAGAGATTCTCCTGCCTCAGCCTCTCAAGTAGCTGGGATTACAGGCATAAGGTACTGTGCCTGGCTAATTTTTGAATTTTTAGTGGAGACAGGTTTTTGCCATGTTGACTAGGCTGGTCTCAAGCTCCCGACCTCAAGTGATCTGTCTGCCTCAGCCTCCCGAAGTGCTGGGATTACAGGCAAAAGCCACCATGCCCAGCCTAAACATTGAATCTACAGCCATTATATGGCTCGGTGACTCAAAAGTTATAATACATAGGTCAAGAAAGCAGTGGTAGAAGTGGTTTCCCTCACTGTCACTCCCAGTGACCCTCTCTGGACATTTGTACTTCCCATTCTAGCACACTTAGGCTCTGCTGCAGAGGAGGTACTAGTTCACAGGTGTTAAAGGGAACTAAATATGGCCTGAGAAGGACTCCCTACTTCTATATTTGAGTCCCTGTGGACCAACAGGAACCTAACTTATTAGGCAGGCCAGACTGAAAACCTAATTTAGGAGTATGTACCTGTAACAATAGCTGAGGATTGGCCAATCCCAACAGCGATAGTCCAACCGCACCACCGAGTGTTCAAACCATGTTCAAGTAAGGCAAATGCAACCTGTAACTAGTCCAGCTGTTCTGTGCCTCACTTCCGATTTCTGCATGTCACTTTGCTTTTTTTGTCTATAAATTTGTTCTGATCACGAGGCATCCCTGAAATCTCTCTGATTCTGCTCTGATTCTGAAGGCTGCCTGATTTGTGAGTCACTTTTTTTCTTGCTCAATTAAACTCCATACAATTTAATTTGTCTGAAGTTTTCTTTTATCACAGGGAAGGGTCGCAATTATTAGGGAATACCGTCAGTGTACCATTAAACCTAAAGCAGAGGTCTCACATATTTTGCTCTCAGGAATCTTTACACTCTTTGCAGACCAATGAGTTTTATTTTTGTGGGGTTTCTCCACCACTAAATACCCTATCCGTAATTAAAACTAAAAAAAAAATTGTAGTATCTATTTAGTAATATATTTTTAAATAACCTTAGTAAACCCATTATATTTATTGTTTTTATAGCACATTTTAATGAAAAATGAATTATTTCCAAAACAAAAAGATTTAATGAGAGAATGCCATTGTTTTATATTTTTCCAAATCTTTTTAACATCTGATTTAATAAGAGATAGATTCTCATCTCTGCTTCAGTATTCACTCTGTTGTAATATGTTATTTTGGTTTAAGTACGTGAAGAAAATTTGGTCTCTTGCAGATATGCAGTTGAAAATAGTGGACCTCTGTCGCCCCCTAAAACTGTCTTGGGAACTCCCAGAACTCTTCAGACCTCTCTTTGAGATCTTCTTACCTGAAGATATAACTTAAACCTAGTCATTTTGGATTCCACATACTAATAGATCAATATAAAGGCAAGAATTGCTGTCGTGGGAGTGGTCATTGGTCCTGACTACTGTAAAGAAATGGGATTGCTCAAACAAAATGCCAGCAGCAGAGATGTCTAGAACTCAGGAAATTCACTAGAGCACTTTTTACCGAGTTCATACGTTGTGATCCTTATGACCAGGCAATTCAAGCAGTAGCAGTTTAATAAGAGCATGGTAATGAGGGTTTCAGATCCCTCAGGAATGAAAGTCTGTGATATCACACCAAGCAAATAACATAGACTAACAGGACTGCCAAACAAGGAGTAGGGGAGGGAGATAATAATTATCAAGGGTGACTTTGGGATCAACTGCAGCTCAAATGCAGCTGTCTAGATTGTATCTAACCCTATTAAACTTTCTGTTGTCTTTCTCTTTTTTTTTTCCTTGTTTTGAAATTCTGGGCCAGGTACAGTGGCTCACGCCTGTAATCCCAGCACTTTGGGAGGCTGAGGCGAGTGAATAACCTGAGGTTGGGAGTTCGAGACCAGCCTGACCAACATGGAGAAACACCGTCTCTACTAAAAATACAAAATTAACTGGCGCATGCCTGTCATCTCAGCTACTCAGGAGGCTTGAGGCAGGAGAATCACTTGAGCCTGGGAGGCAGAGGTTGTGGTGAGCTGAGATTGCACCATTACACTCCAGCCTAGGCAACAAGAGCAAAACGCCATCTCAAAAAAAATAAATAAATAAAACAATTCTGACCAATCACCTCCTGAAAAATCAGTGCCAGGGCTGTGTTCATTTAACATGGGACCTGAAAAGAATCTCAGCGATGCAAAGGCTAGACTGAAGCAGACACTGTTGGTGCCCAATCCGTATCCTCTCAGCATTCACCAGTTCCTTACATGCTGATGGCTTTCTACTCCAAGCTCCTGAGACCCAGGTCAGTCAACACAACACAAGAAGGGCAACAGAAGTGCTTGGAAAGATGGTGTTCCTGGAGCATCCCTCAACCAATGATGAAAGGCAATTGGTGGATAAATACCCCAGTTCCTTACACTTTGGTTGGGATAACTCTGAGATGTGTTACATGTAGTGTCCTAAAGGTCCCCTGTGGGATAAGTCCCAGTTGCTGCAGAAGTAAATGGCTCATTATCACACCCCGTTATTCTTTTTTCTCTTCTCTATTTTACTTCGCCTCTCCCTGACCCTTGATTCTTTGGCTATGACATCAAATAAATTACTAGTACTTAAATCTTTGACTTGACAGCTGCTTCTGGGAGACCCTAGTGAAAGTTTTCTGACCTGGGTGTCATTACAGCAGAGGCATTCCACCTAAGTAACAATTACATGCATTCAAATAAACTGTTTAGAGTAGATTTATGTGCTACTGAAATACGTCCTTCCACATAATGATGTAAAATTATAGCAGCCTGAAACATAATAAATTAAAGAAATGTGATGTAGAAACAGAAAACAATGGGTGGGTGGTGACTAGATGGGTGAGGGAGATACGTTGCCATAGGAGGGCTCTTCTTATTGTGTTATGGGTAGCAGTGAGCCTTTTCTTTTGCTTTTTAGTCACCCTTGCATTCTAATATGTTAGCATTCTGTTTCTAATATGTGTTTAGTACTCTTTACAATTTATTGTCAATCAAATTATTTCCATCAAAACTCTATGCTCAGCCTTAGATATATATTTCCATATGCTTCTTTTGATATTCCCATTTTACACGGAAATGTATATATGGACTTTCACGGTAATTCTTTTAACACAGGACAGAACAAACATTTTGTCATGTTGTACTCATTCTTCTGGTTTAAAAATAAAAGTATGTATTTGGATTGTTTAAGAAAAAAAAAAGGATATCGAAAATGGCTTATATAACTGCTGCTATAAGCCCGAATTAAAAGTCCAAAATAACTAGTATATGTACATTTATGGAGAATTCTATTTGTATGTTTGTTTAATTATAGCATGATATACCTTTACTGCTCGTTTTGGAAAAGTTAAAGCTATTCTTAAAACAGAGTTTTAAATTTTTATCTTGGGAACAGTCATCAAAGAAACTGGCTAAAATATAGATTCCTGGGTGACACTTAAGACTTACTGAATCATAATCCTTAAGCCGGGGCCTAGGAATCTGCATTTTAAATGATAATCCCTGGAGATCCTACCATGGATGGTTCTTGAATCAGATTTTGAGAAACACAGCCAGATATAGACTCTCTTGACTAGAACTCAAGTGGAAATCTTACATTAAAATTTATCAAAGTCCTAAGAGCGAACTCCAGAGGGACAGATTTTAAAATGGTGCTCTCTCTGTTGAGGTCAATTAGGAGGAAGTTAGAAACCTGAGTAGAATCCCATGTGAAGCTGGGTCAATTTTGGTAAACATCTCAGCTATTAAGACAAAGAATAGGACAAGGTCTGTAAGCCCAGGCCCCAGCTAGCTATGAAACAATTATGTAGTACTTCGAAATCAGACAAATTTGATCCACTGGTATATTCTCTGCTTATGTCCCTGTTGTTCTTTCTTGGTATGTAACAAAGTTGTCTTGGAAGTTGCAGCTTGATTGTATCTATATCTGACCTTAAAAGGGAATTTATACACCTCTGGGGCCAAATAAGGTGGTGGCTACAGTGTCTACTTTGGAGAACCCCATGTAGAAGTGTAAGATATGCCGGGATAGAATTGGAGCGGCTTAATAAGCTCCCTATGTCTACACTGGATTTTCCATTCTGGATAATCATTGAACATTCTGGGTCTTATTTTAATAGAAAAGTAATTTTCTAGTAAATACTTCCTGGGTGTTTGTAATAAAGATTTTAAGCCATTTTTCAGTTACAAGTAGTAGAAAACATCAAGAAAATTAATTTAAACAAGGAACTGAATAAATCCATAGGTAGGGTGGGCTGCAAACATGGCTGATTTCATGACTCAACAATGTTTTCAGACATGAAGGTATTTTCCATCTCTCTCTGTGTCACAACTTTTGAACATCTTAAGGTTGGCTCCTCAATTTTGGAGGATTGTAAGATGTTGTCAGGTTGTTGGGGTTATATGGGAGTGTAAGATAGCTGCCATTAGAAATCAAGGAGGTATGCTTTTTTTTAAAATGTCCAGCAGGATAGAGCAATTGCATCTCTTCCAATCCTGAAATAAAAGTTCTTTTCTTTTGTCTAACTGGGCCCGTATCCCAGGAGGTTCACACTCCCCAGCCCTGGAGCAGTAGCTGAAAGGAGGAGGGAACACCATGAGAAAACTGGCTTAAGCCTGAGTCCTGTCACTGACAATGGAGATGGGATAAACGTGCTTGGATCAGTAAGAAACTACCCCCAAACTGGGAACAGGGTCAGCTTCCCCTAAGTAACAAGGACTACAAAGAAAAGGGGTAGTGGACACCTAAAAATATTTGGGATCTGTTTGGAAAAGATGGAAAAGGGAATAGATACTAGAGAAGCAATCAGCAGTTGACTACACTTCATGTTACAGAGCTTTCTACGTAAAGGTCTCTATCCCAGCTTACATGTAAACTTCTGCCTTTCAATCTTTCCACATACGGTTGAAGAGGTTCTTCCCTATGACCTGTGGAAGAGTCCAGGGAGCCCCTCCGGCTTAAGTTATTTTGGAATGTAGTAGCAAATGGCCCATGAAGTGCCACTGCAAATAGCATGACAACATTCTGTGGCAAGAAGGGTTGCTACGCTTATTGGGCAGTCAATTTAGTGAAGTCATGATACAGATGCAGAAATAGTCCCTCCCTCACTGAGGTCTTGGCGCAGATTCTCCCGTGAGAGCACTGAGTGGTAAATTGAGAAAACTGTGATTCTCATGTTCAAGACTATTTTCCAATTCTTCCCCGTATATTCCCTGTTCAGTGCCCCTTTATCCACCTTCTCTGCCTCATCCTCTTTTCCCAGATAGTTCTCCCCATCTAGTAATACCCCTTTTCTTTGACTCATTATCCCCTACTTTTAGTACTTTCCAGAGTGCCAGTTCTGGACCCTCTATCCCTCAGGCTCAAAGCCCTCTACTAGTTCATTTTCTTTTGTGCAATAATCCTCAATAACTGTGAAATCCAGGGCTCAAATCACTAACAACTAAAAACTGACTTCTCTTTCCAGGGTAGGGAGGCTTAGTCATCATGCACTTCCTAGATGGGAAGAAGAAATATTTGCCTTCCCTCCTGGGTGTGAAGAATGACAGGAACTGAGCGGGGGCAGAGAAAGTTCCCTCCCTCCTAGAATGGGTTTAATCACTCCTTCCATTGCAAAGAAGCAAGGAACAACAGAAAACAGGTAGTGACGTCACCATATTAAAACCGGTTAAAAACTCATATCCTGTTACCTTTATATGTTGTCTCTTGTATGTTTAGAATAGTTTTTTATAATTAAGGGAAGACTATGATGTCCTCAGAGCTTCATGAGTGTTGGCTTCTGTTTGTCCTCTGCTTGATCATGTCCACATGGGCTGGTGGAATGGATCTGTTGAAAGTGTTTTCATTTTAAATATCTCTTTTATTATGACATCATCTGGGCTCTGGTCACCAAACCCCCCCAGCATCTTTGGCTTAGGTGGAACGTTGTTACACTGAGCAGCCTGGATATTCTTGCGGTGTGAGAATGCAAAATGAATTAGAAATCCTTTTATTAGAGAAATCCTTAGATACTACAGTGTGCCAGTCAGAGGATTATGGGAATAAGTGATAATAGAGAAAACACATCTTGCCCTCTGTTGAGCCAACTCTTGAAGTTTTAAGGACTGAAATATTTTTCTGGTGTGCACAGACAAAGACTTAGTTTCAGGTTTGCTTGTCTCTTATTAAAAGGAAGAAAAATATTTCTTTCTCTCCCACCTTCAACCACTTCATTTCAGACCACAGAGCTTATTAATATTCAGTAATATGTCTAGGTTTACACAGATAAAAATAGCCAACCCTTTCATTTAGAAACAGACTTCTGTAAGCACAAGCTCATTTTCTCTATCACTGCAAGTAACTGCCGGTCTCTGCAGATAGATCACCCATCTCCTACCAGGGACCAGCATGTGGAATGATGGGCACTGTCACTTGTTTCATGGAAGGCTGCCTGTTAGCACATTTGTCTGTTTCTCTTTCAACCATACTTGAACTTGCACCCCCCAAAATATTAAAACATGTTAAATATCTGTTAAATATCCCTTCTATCTGTTAAGGGGAATAGTATCCTCCAGTAAGAGGTGATCCTTGGCCATCCCCAAGGTTAGCATGATCTGCATGTTATAAAGCAGATAATAAAGCAGCCACTACTCATGTAAATATTTAAATGTAAATTTATTAAAATCAGATAAAATAATTCAGTTTCTCGGTTGCACCAGCCACATTTCAAGGGCTCAGCAGTTGCATGTGGCTAGTGACTACTCCATTGGGTGGCACAGGATATTTCCATTTATTCAGAAAGTTCTATTAGATAGCACTGCTATAGAAGCTCAATTGAGTAAATATATTTTTTGACTAAAGAAAAAAAATCAAGCTTTTAAACAATTAAAGTTAGTTTTGTTCAGGAGTCTTACTGAGGACTATAGACTATCATCTACGGCCCCAGAGCAGTTCTGTCAGGCCTGTGTCAGCATAGCATTTTAGACCACAGCTTAGATTGGTGGTAGGGGTTCTATACTTGCAAAATCACATGAAACTTGCTCAGAAGTTATATTAAAGTAGAATCACCTCAAAGTTTGGGTGTAAAAATACAGCTGGTTATAGATTACAGAAGCATAATCACTGACTTGTCAGATGTTATGTTATGTGCAGGAAAAGGCAAGGACTAGGGTAACTTATCTTTTAAGAAATGTAGTGACTCAGGCAAAAGACGTGAGGTGGGAGGAAGGTGTGTGCTCTATGTGTTTTGTCTCCAAAACATCTTTCAAGAGAGCTGCACATCATCACAGAGTCAGAGGCTTTGTGAAATTATAGTAGCAAATGGAAAGGAGCAAACATGGCTTCTTTGTTGCTTTGTCTGACATGGTATATAGAAAATCATTTCAAACTCCAAGTTGACTATGATTATTATTTCTATGACAGTTCATGAATTTTAACTAACTAAGTTTTGTGGGGTTTCTTTGTCAAATAGTTTTGTGGGGTTTTTTTGTGAAATAGTTCATGTTTTTTTCTTTTTTTTGAGATGGAGTTGCACTCTATCGCCCACTCTGGAGTGCAGTGGTGTGACCTCAGCTCACTGCAGCCTCCACTTCCCAGGTTCAAGTGATTCTCATGCCTCAGCCTCCCAAGTTGCTGGGACTACCGGCACCTGCCACCACGCCTGGCTAATTTTTGTATTTTCAGTAGAGATTGGGTTTCATTATGTTGGCCAGGCTGGTCTTGAACTCCTGACCTCAAGTGATGTGCCCACCTTGGCCTTCCAAAGTGCTGTGATTACAGGTGTGAGCCACTGCACCTGGCCTCATGTTTTTCAATCTGCAGAAACTCAGACAGTCCTTGGTCTAATTCAGGCATCACCAGCACCTGCTGTATAGTCTCCCTTAATCTCTGAGTGTAGATTCTTTCCTATAAAATGGAGACAGCGATGTTGCCTGCCCTGCTATTTCATCATCAATAGGCAGGGATCGTCTTATATCTTATTTATTTTGTCACCATGAAGCTTAAAACAGTGAATGGTACACAACTAGTGCTCAATAAATGTTCGTTAAGCTACACAATGAAATAATTTACATGGCTCCCCGTGGTTACATCAACGTGTTCTTTGATATATAACTGGATGGAGGACTCTAGCTGCTAAAATTTGAGGGAAGGTGTCAGTGGCAACATAAAATTAAGAAGAAGAAAAGGTCACGAAAGAGGATTTTTAGGAAGTTTTAAGGAAATTACAGCAAAGATCTAGTAGATTCTTGAAAGTCCTCTGAGTCAGAGTGATGTGATTTAACTATTACCCTTGGCTGCACCTGGCTTCCAAGCAGGAGTGACCGGGCCTAGTTGTATACGGGTTACAGTTACATGAGGGATTAAAAATAGAACATGTAAGTTAGTTTCTTAGGACCATTTAAATGATAAAGGATCTTTTTCTCTTTTACCTTCTGTTCCCCACAAGCCTCACTATCTCCATGTGTATGACAGCCACAGTTTTGAGAGTGTTTAGAAAGAACACAGTAACTTCCTGCCTAGTAGATACTGGCATTTTTTCATAGGTATTATACATATGAGGCCACATTTTTAAAATGAACACTCACAGGGCAAAGCATTGCAGACCACTGACCAATATGCATGTTAAAAGTCAGATTTTTTTTCAAGCAGCTTCTAAATTACTAGGGAAACAAGCCAGCCAGCCAGATGTGTGTGCAGTAGAATTCCAGCTGAGAGAAGCACAGAAATCAGGCTGTACTGGCAGTTTGGAGGAAGGGTTGGGTTACTCTGGGAAGACATTCTGGAAAGAAGGACCAAATGTTCAAAACAGATTAGCACCCTGACAGATTGGGAACGGGTTGAAGAATCTTTGGGGCCAAAAGACTATGAAGATTACATTGTTCCTTGCTTTTCTTTGTAAAGTCAGGGCCCAGATGTGCTGAGCTCCAGGGGTGAGCTGACCGGGCACATGGCCAGGTCTCAACTCTATTTACTTCACAAGCAGATGAAAGTCAGCTCTCTGCAGCTCCTTCCCACAGAAGAGCTTGGTTTGGTATTTTGCTGTTCATTGTATGCTATCTTTGCTGAGGTGTTTCACGTACATTAATCTTCATTAGGTGATGTTTGGTGGGCCTACACTCATTTGCATGTTTTACAAGACTTCTGTCATGTCACTGAAGTGACAAAATGACCCTGGCTGTCTCTTTTCCAATCTGGCTTCCATGTCTTACCTTCTTTAATTAAACGGGAGAGACGTACAGATGAGGAGGTCTGGAAGGTATCCGTTTTTCTGTCTGGTATTACTTTTGTCCGTTATTGATTGTATTCTCAAAATACACTTTAAGGATGGTAGAAAATACACTCTCCAAATGTTGATTTGATGCAGACCTAATTCTGTAAATTCAATAAATAACAAATTAATATTCCAAATCCTTTTCCTGCCACTTTTTTTTTTTAGGATAGTGACTCCAAATCGGAGTTCCTTTAGGATGTCAGAAGCTCTTTTGCAGACATCAGGCAGCGTTTCAAGTCTTCTCATTTCGATGCTAAAACATTATTATGTCCTTTGACTCCTTAGGGTGCATGGAATCTGGATCCCTTTGGCCTAATGCTGGTCATGCTCACATAAGTGATTAGCCTCAAATCCTGGGCATTGTCTCATCCTCTCATCCTCCCTTTTCCAAAACAGGTACAAACACAGCTCAGTCTGGGAGACTATGTGGTCCAGAGAAAGAACACTGGATGGACAGGGAGTACAGAGACCTGGGTTCTAGTTGCCAGCAACTAGCATAGGCAATTCTCTCCACCCCTCTGTTTTCTTCAACTGAAAAGTGATCAAGCTAGAATAGGTCATCGATAAGGCTCTGCCAGCTATGACATGGCTTAAATCCATGAAGCCTGGAGAAACTAAGGCAAAAACAACAGGGAGGGTAGAACTCATAAAGAAACTGCATCTCCTCATTGCAAATGTAAGAAAATTCGAGGTGGCAGACTTAGACTTCTTAATTGGTACTTTTCATCTGGTTTGGAAAGAAATCAGAAAGTAAAAGATATAAGAAAACACTTGCTTAAAACTGCTTCTTTAATGAATTCCTCGAAAAAAATTGCCCTAATTGTTTCTCCAGAAAGAAGAGATTTCTTCTTTTCCAATCTCTGATTCCAGGATGTTTCTAAGTCCTCTGTGTTGCAGAACATTTGTTAAAGTATTTGACTTATTGTATGGGATGATGACTATGCTTGAGCTATTTTTGGATACTTTTATCTGAAAATCTTTATGCACTCTTCAGTACAGTTTTTAAATGTGTGTGTGTGTGTGTGTGTGTGTGTGTGTGTGTGCGCATACACGTCTTGGAATTCATAATGTATATGAACAGGAAAATTCATTAATTTCTCAAAAAAGTAAAATCTCATATATTTATCTTCTGAACAAATTAGCAGCGTATTCCTGAGTGTCTTCCCTAAGGTTTCTTACTGAGTTTCTGCGTCATGTGGCTCCTCTTCCTAGTGTACTCTTCTCCCACGCCTTTGTCCCATCCACATACACACCAGGGTTTAGAGCAGCAGCTTCTGGCCCATTTTCATAGCCTCTGGTCCTCACAGGACCTTTGGTCTTTGTACCACAACCTTTCAATCTTCCATCTAATCCAAAGGATATTTTATATGCTGGACACTTTGCTAGATAGTGAAGCTGCGTCATAAATAAAAGGGCCCTGTTCAACCTTTCCACCCAACTGTGGGTGAAATGGACATTAAAGAATAGCTGATTATTTTGTTACAATTATAATGGTGTTACATAAGAGAAGTCACTGTGCCTCTCTGTGGATTAGGGAAAGTAATTAGTCAGTGACTGGATGGGAGGAGTGCTAGGGAAGACCCCTAACACTCTGTCTGGTATTACCTTTATTTATTATTGATCATATTCAATAGCAATAGGGAGGGCAGGAAATGATATTTTCTTAGACTTTAAAGGAGGATGAAGAGTTGTCCAGTAGAAGAGAAAGTGCGGTGGTACCTAATATATTGCTCAGTAAATATCTGTTGAATGGATTTATAAGCAAAACTTCCAGCTAGAACTACAGTGGTTGGTTATGATGCTAATCATAGTAGTTACCATGTATAAGAAGGCAAAAACTACATATATTTTAGGGCCAGGAAGCTCTTGTTCATCCTGGCAGTGACATGGAACTGAAAAGGCAGCCGACCTGAAGAGATCAAACTTTTGACCTTGCCCTGTCTAGTCCAAACCACTGTGGTAACTAGACACAGACAATTGCGATATTTGAATACTTTGAAAGCTTTAAAAAGGAAGAATATTGAGTCTCCTATGAAAATACTCCTGATCACAATGTTTGCATTACAAACTGAAATCCAATGTAATAAACCCTGGCTGGCCTATGTGGTAAAACTATCGTTTTTCATAATGACTGTGCAAACTCATTATAAAATCATAATTGTGAGATTTCATACCCATCATGGTTCCAGACAGGTTAGTTTTGGCAAAATGCATCTTCTTGGCTTGAGAGACTGTGATCTATCTCTGTGGCATCAAAGAAGGGGAGCATAAGGGTTGACTGGAATCCCAAACTTTTCACCTCCCTTTGATGCCAAGCCAATTTTAAGCTTTCATGAAAAGTACATAAATTTTTTATATGGTGTAATTAGGAGTTTGTAGCAAAATTTGCAAGATAGGTTGCTTTACTCTCATGCTTCTTCCCTTCCTGGATCCTTTTCCCTGATCTGGGAGAATGAAAATAAATCTCACATCATCTTCACCAATTTTCTCTTCACCCCACCTGGGTGTCCTTCCTCTTAGGGTTACCAACTGCCCACAGATACATCAACTGCAAGATATTCTATCAAGAAATTCACTACTTTCTCCCATCTCAACCTTCAGGCTGAACATACAGAAATGAACATTTCATGATGGTCCTATGACCTACAAATCTCTCTTTCTCTCTCTCTCCTTGTCATCCCTCCCAGGGAGGCAATCAAAATGAAATAATTTTGAGATTCTAGCACTTCCAGCTCTAAGGTAAACAGCATCTAATGTCTTCATTAAGTCCATATTCAGTTTTTAGGTCTTCTGGTTGAAAGAAGAATAATCTAGAAGGACAACTGATATTTAAAAAGATCTTTCCCCTAAAACTTAATACTGTAGGTGGTAGTACATTTTTGGACAGCACAGTCTTGGTTTGGAAATCCCAAAATATCAAAAGGTGGTTTAATTTTCTTACCCCTATGTCAAGTTTTACCTGTTCTTTTTTTTTAATTCTCTGTGTGGGGCTAGAAAATTTTGTGGTATGAAAGGTTTTACCTCTGAAAAAAACTCCATTTGAATGAACTCTAATTTAATGGTCAGCAACCTAGAAAAGTGGTGTAGTCATAGAATTTACAACACCCTCTAACATTTCTTGGCCTAAATTTCACCTGTATGTAAGGTAGAAAAAATGGTCTCCAATTCCTTCCAGTGTCTTAATGAAATATTCTATTGCTTCAAATTAAAGGTACATTTGCTAGGTTTCTTTACCAGCATGAGAGTTGATGTTCAAACATGTTATTTCAAAATAATTCTGCGAAATGTTGAAGTTATCTGTCTTTACAGTGCTGTTGCAAAAGTATATTAATTTGTAACTCCCGGCCAGGAAGCGATATAAATCTTACAAGTTGCACTGAGATCTTTCTAGATGAAATGATGCTGCAATCATGAACTCCTGTATTATCTGTCGCTATCTCATAAGTCACATGATTTGAAGAGATCATTCGGAGCAGTGGAAAAATGAAATCAAACATCGCTGCTACCTCAAATTGAAGAGATGTCCTCTCAGATTCTTTAAAGTATTTCCTGTCCTCTACTCACCTCCTCTGTTGTCTGCAGGACTCAAAAAGATAAGTTTATAGTGAGATAAGAACCCTCCAACTTACGTATTAGAGCTTCTGCAATGAAAGAAAAAGAGAAATCAGGCTGGGTGCAGTGGCTCAGGCCTGTAATCCCAGCACTTTGGGCGACCAAGGTAGGTGGTCAGAGGTTTGAAACAAACCTGGCCCACATGGCAAAACCCTGTCTCTACTAAAACTACAAAAACTAGCTGGGTGTGGTGGTGGGTGCCTGTAATCCCAGCTACTCAGGAAGCCGAGGCAGGAGAATCACTTGCAGAGGTTGCAGTGAGCTGAGATGGAGCCACTGCGTCCCAGCCTGGGTGACAGAGCAAGGCTCTGTCTAGACAAAGACAAATGGAATGGCAATAGCTTGGAGTAGCATCTGCCAGTTCAAACCATACTAAGTTTGTCAGCACGGAGAGGAGCCCGTCTGCTACGCAGATGAGAGAATGCGACCGGGAAAGTCAGGACACAAGGCCATGATTCTTTCAACCTTTTGGCACTTCCATAAATGAATTATGTGTGCTGCATTCTCCATGGACTCAGCAAAGCTACAACTAAGCGCCTCATCTTGACAGTTCACCAAGGGGCATATGTGCTCACTTTGACCTATAGATGGGCCCCTTGGCACGCTACCTTTTCAGTGTCCTCAGCTGTGCAGGCTTCCTGTGCTGCACTGACTGCTGTACCCAGGTAAATTTTGGGGGAGCTCAGATGTCTTATCTAGCACATGACCTGGGGCTTTAGCATGTTCTTTCAAGTATTATTGCTAAAGAGGTTCCATTCTACTTCCTCTGACTAATCGGGCCAGTGTTTTCAGCTACTTAACTCTTCTAAGTCAGGGTCAACAGAGTATCAGGAGGTTTGTAACTTCTTCATTGGTGTCTGTGTTTTCCTGTCTTTGAACTTGAGGAAAGCCAGCCCTGGATGTTCACAGTATCAACCAAACAATGAAAACCACAGCCCCGTACAGGAAATTCTGCATTTCTCTCAAAACATGCAAAACACAGAATTAGGTGGAACCACAGAAGGTTATGGATAACTCATTACAGGTTGAACTTTCAAAGATAAATGTAATAACTGACTCACGGCTATCATTTCTGGGACATTTTTCGGGAGAGATACGTATGTTTCTGAGTCTGTATGCTTGCCTTTATTTTTTTTAACTTATTATAAATTCTTGTCAGTTCTGCTCATTTTGGTTAAACTTGTTTCTACTGTCACTTGTTCATGTTGTCCACTAATAGTGTTTTTTTAGACTGTGCTTCATGAAGCCATAGGGGCCTGAGAAAGCATTTCAGGGGCTTTTGTTGGCCCAGAAAGAGGCTGAGTGAGTCAGAAACTAGATCACACTGTTTCTGTCACCAAATACAAACACACACACACAAATACACAGATACAATACTGAGTACAAAATCGGGCACAAGGTCCAGTAAAAATAATCCCTTGTATATACATATATATGTATGTATTACATATATATGTGTACATGCTATATATACATATGTGTATATACTATATCTACATATGTATTACATATGTGTATACACTATACCTACATATGTATTACATATGTGTATATACTATATCTACATATGTATTACATATGTGTATATACTATACCTACATATGTATCACATATGTGTATATACTATATCTACATATGTATTACATATATGTGTACATACTATACATACATATGTATTACGTATATGTGTATATACTATATCTACATATGTATTACATATATGTATATATACATATATGTGTGTATATACATATATACTATGAGGTTGTATATATATTATGCCTCATATATATATACACATATATAGTATGTACGTATATTTACTCTGTGTGTGTGTGTGTGTGTGTGTGTATTTGTTTTTAAACAATGAAATTCTGTATAAATCTTTGTTTGGAGAAAAGAGTTCATTATATCATTATACAATTATGAATCAAAAGCGAATCACTGGCAATTAAAAAGACCACAAGTTAGGAGAGTGCGTCTCAAAATATCTGGGGTTAAAAACCAGCTAGTTCTTTTAAATTCCTAGTTCCTTATAGATGAATCCACAAAATATAAACCCCTCTTTTTTTGTCATTACCTTTAAGGGACTTAAAACTATTGCAACATTCTAAAAGCAGTTCTCAATTTCAATGTGAATCGTCAGGAACTGAGAAGAAACAGTTGTCAGTCATCTGTGAACACACTTTCAACAGTACTGGGTTAGGGTATCTGCAAATTCGTTGAAGTCTGAATTTTCAAAATTCTTTACAGAGCTGTCCTTGAACCTATAATTATGAACCAAAAAGGAGCCCCTGAAAAAAGTGAATGGAAGAGGATCAAAGGTTCTTTACATTCTATATCAGGTTCTCCAGAGTAGAGAAATATAAAGGGGAAATTTTGTCCCATAGCAGTCATTTCACGATTTATGTAATAGAAATGCTCCAAACAAGGTCACCATAAAGCCAATTTGCATAAAGCGTGTTTTATGTATATCCATCAGAAAACTTCTCTAAATGCTTCAACTAAAATTGAGATGCAGTTGAAAATTTTGCTTTCTCCTCTATAGAGTGAGAGGTTATATTAATATTCCTCCTAATGTTAATATTTTCTGCTTTTGCATTGGAAGCTAACTCAGTGCCTGGGTATTATTAGAAGCCCGCAGAATTTTTCTGGTAGGAACTTTCTGCCCAGAGACCTCTGTTCTATTGCTTTTCCCTTGCTGTTACTCACAACTGCATGTAAGAATCTCATATCTTAGTTCTTTTCTTTTTTTCTGATACTTAGAATGTCTAGCAGAGCTGCAAATGGCATGTCATAGTTTGCCAGGACATGGCATTGACTAATGTGTGCAGAAAACACCCCTGAGTCATGTACAATGAGCAGTTCAGTACTTGACCCTGCACAAAGCTCAAAACTATTTAAATGAAATGTGCAGTTTTGGCTTCTGGTAGTCTATGCTGCTATAGCGGAAGGTTATAGTTAACAGATTTAAGAAATATATTTTGGGGGCTTTCTAGAGTGAATAATTTGAATGGTAACAGCAGCAATTCTTTGTGAGCTGAAGGCTTGATGCAGTCTCTTAGGACCTGTCCTTTTAGAATTAAGAGCGGGTTCTTAGAGGCCACATCCTGCCTTTCAGATAGAGA
Source organism: Leontopithecus rosalia (assembly GCA_028533165.1). NCBI lineage: Eukaryota > Metazoa > Chordata > Mammalia > Primates > Cebidae > Leontopithecus > Leontopithecus rosalia. Next base: position 91,696,998 of record CM052662.1, read on the forward strand.
TATCAGCTTCTACCAGAGAATAGTTCCTTTCGTACCACACAGAGGTAGGTAGTGAGAATAATTAGCACGATTGAAACCGTCTTTGCAAAATTATGGCTGAGACAGTGAAAGAGATCTAACTTAACTGACTCCATCTTGCTTCTAACCTCCAAGCTGTCCTCGTTCATTCCTGGGTGTAGGACGAACTAACTTTGGGAGAAACTTAGTTTATAGTTTTTTTTTTTTTTTAAAAAAAAAAAAGAAAGACAGTAACAGCCCTTTCCCAAAGCAGACCTTGTTCTTCCTGGGGACTAGATTGCCTTTGTAGGACTAAGGTTACCTAAGGTTAGAGACTATGGTTTAGGAGTCATGCAGCCGGAGGCTACAAGATTTTGATCCTCCCTAAACTGCTCCTAAGGTCAGTGCTTGAGATATTTTTGCAGACCCGACCCTGCACTTGATGGATCAGCTGGCACCACCCAGATCAGTAAACTGCTCATATGATCTTGTGTACTACCCATCTCCCACCCTGACCCTGGGAACCAACTCAGCACAAGTTGACAGCTTTGACTCCCTGTGATTTCATCCCTGTCAATCAGCACTCCTGGCTCACTGGCTTCACCAAACCCACCAAGTTATCCTTAAAACTCTGCTCCCTGTCACACACTGGGGTCCGTTGGGGTCAGGGCTAGGGGAGTGACACCGGGGGGGTCGGGAGGTTGGGGAGAGATAACATGGGGAGAAATGCTAGATATACGTGACGGGGGGATGGAGGCAGCAAACCACATTGCCATGCATGTACCTTTGCAACAATCCTGCACGATCTGCTCATGTACCCCAGACCCTAAAGTACAATAAAAACAAAACAAAACAAAACTCTGCGCCCTGAATGCTGAAGGAGACCGGCTTGAGTAATAATAAAACTCCAGGCTCCCGCACAGCCGATTGACTCTTTCTCTATTGCAATTTCCCCGACTTGATGACTTCGCTCTGTCTAGGCAGCGGGCAAGGTGAATCCCTTTGGTGGTTATACCAGCACTGGTTTTGTTTGGCACTGCAGCATGAATTATATATTTTTTATGGCAATAGAAATTTTTTTTACTGCCCTGCCTCAATGTAACATGAAGACATATTTCACCAGTGGGCCAAGTACAAAGTAGGAATAGAAACTAGAATGAAATCATAGACCAGATTCTTACATAGCTCACACCAGCCAGCCCGAGGCTCCCCCTGTGTGCATGGCACCGCACAGCTGAGTGGGTTGTTTATAGCTAGCATCTGTTCTAAGTGGTTGGTGCCTGTGTCTTTTCAGTTGCTCAGAGTTTTGAATACCAACCCTGGGTACAGAGTTATTGCTGAAAGTTAAACCGGTGAAATAGAGCACACAATGAATGCAATGAGCTAGCTTGAGGCACAACCAAAAGAACTCCCATAAATGGGAGCCTGAGAAAGTATAAAAGCGTTAAGTTCAAGGTGTAAATGAAAGAAAGCAGGTTTGAAATTCAACCAAAACAAAGCACCTAGACAACGGTATTTATAAATTGTTTCTAAATGGGAACGGACCTGTGTTTCTCTGGGAACCTAGGGAACAGTCTTTCTACAGCCACCTTTCTCACGTGGGAAAACACACATTTAGCAGAAGACCTGAAAATGTTCATTTGCTTCTGTGAACTTTTATCCAAGTTTCAATGAGGGACCCTCTGCAGCACGCCTGGGACACAGATCTACCTCTGCTGCCTTTAAAGAAAATCATTAAAAAACAAACAAACAAAAACATTTTCTCTTTGGACTCAAGGCAAAGCGTCTGACTTTTCTTTTCTTTTTTTTTTTTTTTTTTTTTTTTTGAGTCAGAGTCTCAGCCTGTTGTCCAGGCTGGAGTGGTGCAGTGGCACGATCTCTGCAACGTTTGTCTCCTGGGTTCAAGTGATTCTCCTGCCTCAGCCTCCCGAGCAGCTGGGATTACAGGCACCCACCGCCACACCCAGCTAATTTTTTGTATTTTTAGTAGAGACGGGGTTTCACCATGT